>SEYY01003223.1:0-42500 GCA_009176605.1 Armadillidium nasatum
AATCTACCTTCACCAAAACAACACTGCAATATCCTCGCCCAGCACTACTCGAACATCTCCTATAAACCCACCCACAAAGACAATAGGAAAATAATCCGACAGCTCAAACACACACACTTAGAACACAATCAAACAAAACACTCAAAATTCCCAGCTACAGGCCCATAACATCTCAAATTTACACCTAAACACCTAGGACCCATAGCCACAACATACCTAACCCAAATATACAACAAATCATACACATACAACTTCATCCCTGCAATATGGAAGAAGCAATAATTACCCCAAACTAAACCCAGGAAAGACCCAAACCTCCCATCTTCATACCGTCCGATCTCCCTCCTATCAACACTATGCAAACTCTTAGAAAAACTCATTCATTCAAAAATCCAACCACTCATGCAAACCCCACAATTTCAACACGGATTCAGGAAATCCCACTCAACCACCACGGCCCTCACCACTATCTCGCAAAACATAAATGGCCTGAACAAAAAACCATCCCACAGGACCATACTCATTGCCATCGACATCAACAAAGCATTTGATACAGTCCCTAAACATGACCTCATACAAAAAATCCTACATTCACCCATACCCAACAATTATAAAAAATGAATCTCCAACTTCCTATCCAATCGTACAGCTCAAGTCTCCAATAAAAACCATCTTTCAAAAACAGTAAAACTAAGAAATGGTGTCCCACAGGGAGCCATCCTATCCCCTCTATTATTTAACCTGTACACAGCAGACCTACCCACTCCACATACACCAGACATAAAACTAATAACATACGCCGACGACATATCCATCACAATACAAAACTCCTCCATACCCACAGCCACCACACTCACTCAATCATACATCCAACAACTGGAAACCTGGCTAAAATCAAACAGAATGACAGCTTCCCCCGAAAAATCCTCAATTACTCTTATCACTACCGACAGACACCAATCTTCCCTCCACCCCCACGTAAAACTAAATAATACCCTCATTCCTTTAAACAAATCCCCAAAGATCCTAGGCCTCACATATGACACACACTTCACCTTCTCAAAACACATCGATAACATAACCAACACTGCAAACAGAAATTAAACATCATCAACACTGTCACAAAACAATTTCAGTAACGAACTAACCACCCTCATCACAGCATACAAACAGTTCATCAGACCAACACTTAATTACGCATCTCCAGCCTGGTACCCTGCCACCTCACCCTCAAACATAGAGAAGTTACAAATAAACCAAAATACCACCCTTCGAATCATCACAGGTTGCACTAGAACCACTCCAATTCAGCATTTACACGAAGAAACAAAAATACTCCCGAATTGTTCACCTTGACATGATAGGAACCCAATTCACACAAACACCCTAGACATTTCACACCCCTGTCAATACCTACAAGACCACACAAGACACCGTCTAAAATAACCTCCATCATCACCTGCCCTATACTACAGTAACATTCAGAAAATTCCACCTACTGAAACAACACACCACTAATCAAACACAAACACACCATCATAACACAAAATTATCTCAACACCGCCAACCAAATCACCTACTCAACGAACAACCCCCGACATATCAAATACACAAAACACATTACCACGCAAAACCCAAATTACCCTATATAGATTGAGGTCAGCCACCACCCTAACCTACAAGCATACAAACATAGATTCAATATACAAAACACACTATCCCCAATATGTCAAAGATAACAAGAACCAGACACAACAGAACATCTCCTTCTGAGATGCCCTCCCTTACCCAACACAGAATCCTCCATCACATCACCTCTCTGAGAGACCTTTGGACTCGGCCGGCGCCCGTCGCGGATTTCCTGAAGGCACAGTGAGGAAGGCCAAGGGAAAAAAAAAAAAAAAAATATATATATATATATATATATATATATTATATATATATATATATATATATATATATATATAATATATAATTATATATATATATATATATATATATATATATATATATATATTATAATATATATATATATATATTATATATTATATTATATATAAGGGGCCCCGGCCCCGGCCAAAAATCAGGAAAACCGGGGTTGCCGGCCGGGGTTAAAATGGCAAATTATACTTAAATTTTTTTTTTTTTTATTTTCAGCCGATTCTGCTGAAACTTTCAGTTATATAGATTTTTTACCGGTAAGAAAAGTCCATTTCTAGCGTTTTTCCGAGTCTATTACGGTTAAAAGTTTTTTTTTTTTTTTTTTGAAATTTTACCCTTTTTTAATTGAATGGCGGTGCCAAACACTTTTTAGAATGAGCTGAAAATTGGACTATTTATTCAAAATTAAATGGGATACAAAAGTCTCTAATAGACTTTTGTTCCCAGAGTTATAGGAAAAATGTTATAAGCCAAAAACTGACCAACTATAGAAAAAAAAAATTTTTTTGAACTAAAAAAATCCACCTTTTCAGACAAAATTTTTTTTAAAAAAAATACAACTATGACATTTCCTATTTTTGGTGTGTATAGAGGAGGGGTGGGCTACAAATTCCTCTATGTACTTTATTCGATGAGATTCGTTGGTTTTGAGATATAGCCTTCAAAAAGGTCCATTTTTGGCCAAATTTCAAAAAATTCCCAAAGTTTGAGAGGCTATATCTCGCTTCAAACAAAGAGCATTTAAATATGCACTAAATAAATATTGTTGCCCTGCCCTCTTCTAAACAATATTCACAAATAAAAAAAAAGTAGGTAGCATTTTTTTTAAATAATTTTTTACTCCAGAAGGGTACGATTTTTGCAAAAATTTTTTTCAAGTGCTTATAAACTTTTTAGACGTGATATCAAAAACCTATTCCCACCAATGCAAGAAATTGGGGCAAAGGTATTCAGCTAAATTTTCAGCTCATGTGGACCAGTGGTTTGATCCAGTTATTTATTTTTTCAACTTTGGGTCCAAATAAGTTTCAAACCGTTATAGACTCAAAAAAAATGCTCGAAATCAACTCAGAACTTCGTGAAAAAATTCACATACTTTGAAAATTTCAGCTCAATCAGTCAAATAATAAAAAAAAATTTCAAACAAAATAAGAAAATTAAGATTTTTTTTCTTTTCTGTTTCTTTTGACCGCTCCTTTTCTGCTAGTGAATGTTCATCTTTGTGTTTTGATTTTAGATACTCCAAAAAGATTTGGTTGAAATTTTTTTACTTGTAGCACCCGGAGGTTCTCTTCTAATTTTCTGACTGCAGATGTTAACATTTAGCTATTTCGAGCCTATCCTGAAACATTGTAAAGTATTCAAATACTGCAGAAGCTGATCTTTTAGCCATATTGACTGAAAGTATAAACAAAATAATAATTTTTAAATAATGCAGCTAAATGATACAAGTTGATACAATGGCAATAAAATAACAATGATATGTATAAATACAGGTTAAATTGATAATTTTATATCTTTACATTTTTTCAAACTTTACCTTAGGGTCTTACCTAAGTAAACCTGTTGAAATCACTATTATGAATTAGAATATTTTTTTTTTAATTTTTGTACTTTTTTTTAAACTTTAACTATACAAAACTGTAATTTTTCTGATTTTTTTTTTTTTAGAAAAATGCATATAATCATTAAATTTAAGTGAATGTTGGCTATTCTACTCCTTCCTTACAATTAAATAAACCTTATATCTAATTTTCTTAACCTAAAATTTCAGTGCTTTTGACCTCTTTACAAATTTTAGGAAACCCCGGCCAAATTTGGGTGACCCCGGCCCCGGCCAAATTCCAACCCCGGTCGGTCCCTATATATATATATATATATATATATATATATATATATATATATATATATATATATATATATATATATATAATATATATATATATATATATATATATATATATATATATAATATAGTATATATATATATATATATATATATATATATATATATATATTATATATATATATATATATATATATATTATATATATATAGGGTCAATCCATTTTTTCCGTACCGATGATGGTCGCTCGATAATTTTAGAAAACTTTTATATTTTGCATGGCGTTAATGTTATCCCTGGGAAGTTCAAACCACCATTCGTTTTCGTAGATTACTCTGGTTGTAACAGGGTGAGCCAAAATGTTAGACCAGGTGGAGCCAAATTTTCACTTAATAGAGGCTAACATTTTAAGTAATATCTCCATATTGGTAATTCTTATACCAAATTTCATAGAGATTGTTGTCAGGGATACTAAGGTACATTGGCCTTTCCTGTTTTTTTGTGAAAATAATTTTTCACCATGAAAATGAATCCTAAAATTGTGTTAAAAATCGAAGAAATTTCCATTTTCGTGGGTGTATTATTAAAAGAAGGAAATAATTTAACGATATAAAATTTTGTGTGATGATACATACTAAAGTATGGTTTAACTTAAATCTTATTTGAAGTTGGGTAAATATTTTTAAAACAATTTACAGGGTGTTCAAAAATCAATTTTTCGGAAAATCGGTAACTTTTAACCTTAATATCTCTGGTGGGGCAAGTGCAAAAATCTGAAATTTTTACAATTATACTACTACATAGATGTCCTTGACCTGCAATATAACTTTGGTACTTGCTTGTTTTAAGAAATACAGTTCAATATGCCAAAAAAAAATTTTTTTAAAGTTTTGTTATGATACCTATAATTATAGTTATTATAGTTCAAGACAATACATAGACAAATGAAATAGTGTGGCATCAAGGAGAAATGAAAACAAGTTAAAAAAATTTAATTATAATGTTAATATACATAAGAATGTACCATTATATCTTCTTTAAATGACAAAATTAACTCTAACTTTTAAAAAGTTAATCTACATATATATATATATATATATATATATATATATATATATATATATATATATATATATATATATATATATATATATATATTGGCAAATCTCAATCACCATTATATTTCTAAAATTCAATCGCAATTTTTAAAGAAAAGAAAGAAAACTATCTGAAAATGAATGCATAATCTTGGCTGATTTTGCCGAGAACTACACGTACGTGATCCAAGACGAAATTCAAGGGTATCATTGGGTCAATGACCAAGTTACTTTGCACCCATTTGTTCTATATTTTAGAGATGAAAATAGTAAATTAAGAAGTCACTCTCTTTGAGCTTTAAGTAACTACTTAGAGCACAACACATCAGTTGTTCACGTCTTCCAAACATATGTAGTAAAATATATTAAACATAATTTGCCTAAAGTTGAAAAGCTAGTTTATTTTTCAGATGGAAGTGGTAGCCAGTATAAGAATAAAAAAATTTTGTTAACATTTGCCATCACCAAAAAGATTTCGCATTAAAAGCTGAATGGCATTTCTTTGCATCTTGCCATGGAAAAAATGCCTGTGATGGGGTTGGAGGAACAACAAAGCGCGAATTAAGCAAAGTCAGCTTACAAAGAACAACACACCAAATTCTTAATATTGACCAAATATATTCATTCTGCAAAGAGAAATTAAGAGAAATAACTTATTTTATCGTAAAAGAAGAAGAAATTAATGAACACATTGAAAGACTTAAAACGAGATATGAAAATTGTTTGAGAATTATGGAACAAGAAACTTTCACAAATACTTTCCACTTTCAGAGAACATAATTAGGTGCTATCCAACCTCAAAAACCGACGTTTACGAAGACCACTGTGTCAGCAAAATTGCTTCATTAAGTTTAGAGATAAATGACACAGTAGCTTGCGTATATGATGACCAATGGTGGATTGGAAAGGTAGAAGAAATAAGTGTGGAGAACGATGATGTTTACAAACATTTTTATCATCCTTCTGGACCCAGAATTTCATTCAAGATGTCAGCTTGCGATCGGGTATGGATCCCAATGAAAAATATTTTAAGAAAACTTTTGGGCTTGAAATGAAAATGTCATTAAAGGCAGAAATTACAACATCTCAAAAAAGTTTCCGAAGAAATCTCTCTTCTTCTGAACAACTCGTGTATATATATATATATATATATAATATATATATATATATAATATAGATATATATATAATATATATATATATATATATATATCATATATATATATATATATATATATATATATATATTATATTATTATATATATATATATATATATATATATATATATATATATATATATATATATATAAATATATATATTATATATATATATATATATATAGATCAACTTTTTAAAAGTTATTGAGTTAATTTTGTCATTTATAGTAGATATAATGGTACATTGTTATGTATATTAACCTTATAATTAAATTTTTTTTAACTTTTTTTTTTTTTTTTTTTTTTTTTTTTTTTTTTTTTTTTTTTTTTTTTTTTTTTTTTTATAATAACTATAATTTTTTTTTTGGCATATTTGAATGGCTGTATTTCTTTAAACAAGCAAATACCAAAGTTAATATTGCAGGTCAAGAAACATCTATGGTAGTAGTATAACATGTAAAAATTTCAGATTTTTAGCACTTTCCCCACCAGAGATATTAAGGTTCAAAGTTACCGATTTTCCGAAAAATTTATTTTTGAACACCCTGTAAATTGTTTTAAAAATATTTACCCAACTTCAAATAAGATTTAAGTTAAACCATACTTTAGTATGTATCATCACACAAAATTTTATATCGTTAAATTATTTCCTTCTTTTAATAATACACCCACGAAAATGGAAATTTCTTCGATTTTTAACACAATTTTTCGGATTCATTTTCATGGTGAAAAATTATTTTCACAAAAAAAAACATGAAAAGCCAAATGTACCTTAAAGTATCCCTGACAAATCAATCTCTATGAAATTGGTATAAGAATTACCAATATGGAGATATTACTTAAAATGTTAGCCTCTATTAAGTGAAAATTTGGCTCCACCTGGTCTAACATTTTGGCTCACCCTGTTACAACCAGAGTAAATCTACAAAAACGAATGGTGGTTTTGAACTTCCCAGGATAACATTAACGCCATGCAAAATATAAAAGTTTTCTAAAATTATCGAGCGGCCAACTTCCATTATTTTGGTTCGGAAAAAATGGATTGACCCATGGGTCAATCCATTTTTTCCGTACCGATGATGGTCGCTCGAAAATTTTAGAAAACTTTTATATTTTACATGGCGTTAATGTTATCCCTGGGAAGTTCAAAACCACAATTTGTTTTTGTAGATTTACTCTGGTTGTTACATTGTGAGCCAAAATGTTAGCCCAGGTGGAGCCAAATTTTCACTTAATAGAGGCTAACATTTTAAGTAATATCTCCATATTGGTAATTCTTATACCAAATTTCATAGAGATTGATTTGTTAGGGATACTTTAAGGTACATTTGGCTTTTCCTGTTTTTTTTTGTGAAAATAATATTTCACCATGAAAATGAATCCTAAAATTGTGTTAAAAATCGAAGAAATTTCCATTTTCGTGGGTGTATTATTAAAAGATGGAAATAATTTAACGATATAAAATTTTGTGTGATGATACATACTAAAGTATGGTTTAACTTAAATCTTATTTGAAGTTGGGTAAATATTTTTAAAACAATTTACAGGGTGTTCAAAAATCAATTTTTCGGAAAATCAGTAACTTTGAACCTTAATATCTCTGGTGGGTAAGTGTAAAAATCTGAAATTTTCACACATTATACTACTACCATAGATGTTCTTTGACCTGCAATATTAACTTTGGTATTTGCTTGTTTTAAGAAATACAGTCCTTCAAAAATGCCCAAAAAAAAATTTTTTTTAAAGTTTTGTTATACCTATAATTATAGTTATTATAGTTCAAGACAATACATAGACAAATCAAATAGTGTGGCATCAAGGAGAAATGAAAACAAAGTTAAAAAAATTTAATTATAAGGTTAATATACATAAGAATGTACCATTATATCTTCTTTAAATGACAAAATTAACTCAATAACTTTTAAAAAGTTGATCTACATATATATATATATATATATATATATATATATATATATATATATATATATATATATATATATATATAATATATATATATATATATTATATATATTATTGGCAAATCTCAAAAGTCACCATTATATTTCTAAAATTCAATTGCAATTTTTGAAAGAAAAGAAAGAAAAATTATCTGAAAATGAATGCATAATCTTGGCTGATTTTGCCGAGAAACTACACGTACGTAGTTCCAAGACGAAATTCAAGGGTATCATTGGGTCAATGACCAAGTTACTTTGCACCCATTTGTTGTATATTTTAGAGATGAAAATAGTAAATTAAGAAGTCACTCTCTTTGAGCTTTAAGTAACTACTTAGAGCACAACACATCAGTTGTTCACGTCTTCCAAACATATGTAGTAAAATATATTAAACATAATTTGCCTAAAGTTGAAAAGCTAGTTTATTTTTCAGATGGAAGTGGTAGCCAGTATAAGAATAAAAAAAATTTTGTTAACATTTGCCATCACCAAAAAGATTTCGCATTAAAAGCTGAATGGCATTTCTTTGCATCTTGCCACGGAAAAAATGCCTGTGATGGGGTTGGAGGAACAACAAAGCGCGAATTAAGCAAAGTCAGCTTACAAAGAACAACAACAACACCAAATTCTTAATATTGACCAAATATATTCATTCGGCAAAGAGAAATTAAGAGAAATAACTTATTTTCTCGTAAAAGAAGAAATTAATGAACACATTGAAAGACTTAAAACGAGATATGAAAATTGTTTGAGAATTAAGGGAACAAGAAACTTTCACAAATTCTTTCCACTTTCAGAGTACATAATTAGGTGCTATCCAACCTCAAAAACCGACGTTTACGAAGACCACTGTGTCAGCAAAATTGCTTCATTAAGTTTAGAGATAAATGACACAGTAGCTTGCGTATATGATGACCAATGGTGGATTGGAAAGGTAGAAGAAATAAGTGTGGAGAACGATGATGTTTACAAACATTTTTATCATCCTTCCGGACCCAGAACTTCATTCAAGATGTCAGTTTGCGATCGAGTATGGAGCCCAATGAAAAATATTTTAAGAAAACTTTCTGGGCTTGAAATGAAAATGTCATTAAAAGGCAGATATTACAACATCTCAAATAAAGTTTCCGAAGAAATCTCTCTTCTTCTGAACAATCTCGTGTGTGTGTGTGTGTGTGTGTGTGTGTGTGTGTGTATATATATATATATATATATATATATATATATATATATATATATATATATATTATATATATATATATATATATATATATATATATATATATATATATATACCGCTCAATTTTATTTTGCATTTAAAGTTTTTTTTTTTTGTTATAATCATACCTTTGATATATATATATATATATATATATATATATATATATATATATATATATATATATATATATATATATATATATATATATATATATATATATATATATATATATATATATATATATATATATATATATATAATATGTAGATCAACTTTTTAAAAGTTATTGAGTTAATTTTGTCATTTAAAGTAGATATAATGGTACATTGTTATGTATATTAACCTTATAATTAAATTTTTTTTAACTTTGTTTTCATTTCTCCTTGATGCCACACTATTTCATTTGTCTATGTATTGTCTTGAACTATAATAACTATAAATATAGGTCTCATAACAAAACTTTAAAAAATTTTTTTTTTGGCATTTTTGAATGGCTGTATTTCTTAAAACAAGCAAATACCAAAGTTAATATTGCAGGTCAAAGAACATCTATGGTAGTAGTATAATGTGTGAAAATTTCAGATTTTTAGCACTTACCCCACCAGAGATATTAAGGTTCAAAGTTACCGATTTTCCGAAAAATTGATTTTTGAACACCCTGTAAATTGTTTTAAAAATATTTACCCAACTTCAAATAAGATTTAAGTTAAACCATACTTTAGTATGTATCATCACACAAAATTTTATATCGTTAAATTATTTCCATCTTTTAATAATACACCCACGAAAATGGAAATTTCTTAGATTTTTAACACAATTTTAGGATTCATTTTCATGGTGAAAAATTATTTTCACAAAAAAAAAACAGGAAAAGCCAAATGTACCTTAAAGTATCCCTAACAAATCAATCTCTATGAAATTTGGTATAAGAATTACCAATATGGAGATATTACTTAAAATGTTAGCCTCTATTAAGTGAAAATTTGGCTCCACCTGGTCTAACATTTTGGCTCACCCTGTTACAACCAGAGTAAATCTACAAAAACGAATGGTGGTTTTGAACTTCCCAGGGATAACATTAACGCTGTTGTAGGGCCCTACCTTCATTTTAAGTGGTGACGGTGTTTTTATGTTAAATTAATTAAGAAATAAGGAAATTTAATATATATTATATAAATAAAAGCACACCAAATGCTATTTACTTTAAAAAGTGGAACTAAATTCAAGAACAATACAATGAAAAAATTGCAGATCAACTCTAAGGTAAACCTAAAATAGGTCGCAAATTAGGAAATCATTAAATAACCCAAAAAAATTTCATGAGAATATATTCAGCTTAATAGTCGAGAAATGAAAAAAGAAAAAAAAATAAAAAATAAAAAAGAAATAAAATTATTCGAAGTCTGAAGTGAACAAATCCCTAAAGTATGTATTAAATGTCAGCAGCGAAAAATATTACCAGCTAGACAACAGAGACCACCTACTTGGAAAATACAAGCTAAAAAACCGTTTGATGTGGTCGCTATAGATTTAATGGAAATGCCAAGAACTACATCAGGTCAAAAATATGTTCTTGTTTCTGTTGACATGTATTCGAAGTGGACATCTGCGACAGCTTTACCTGATAAAACTGCTACTACAGTGCTTAAGGCATTTAAAACCATGATTGCAACATTTTTGAAAGATCCTCTAGAAGTGCAATCGGATAATGGGAAAGAGTTTACGAATCATTTGTTTGAAGAGTTTCTGAAAAAGAAGGAAATAAAACACCGTTGCACTGTAGCTAATATGCCCCAAACCAACGGGCTGGTGGAAAGGGTAAATCAAACCTTATTAAACATGTTCCGTATGATAGACAAGATAGAAGAGTGGGATACGCATTTACCAGATATAATATCTGTTTATAACCACACGTATCACCGAGAATTAAGGAAAACCCCAGCTGGAATATTTCTGAAGTAATGTGGAGAAAGAACAAAATGAAGATAGCACATGGGGAAATAAACCCAAGAATTATGAACCCTACAAAGTTAATGAATTAGTATTGAGAAAGAACATCCTGAAGGGTCATAATGTAACGAATAAATTAGCTAAAAAATACCATGGCCCATATAAAATAATTAAGAATTATGACAATGGAGTAATGTATGATATACAACATCAGTATAGAAATACCATCCTATATAAGGTACATCATAAGCAGTTAAAAAAGTGGTATGAGACACCAGAAGACTTAAAAAATGTAAATCAAGAACAATCATTAGAGGACACCACCAGTGAAACATCACAACCAGATTTTGAAGGATTTACAGAAGAGGCGCAAAATATGTTTCGAATCAACTGGGAAAAGGTGTCTAAATATAATATTCAGTTGAGACCAGAAACAGTTGAATACCAATATCCATCACCTAGAAATGAAGATGATTCTCTGGTGTCAGATCATCATAACACTTACAATATGGAGCCATGGATACATAGCGAGATAAATAGGGACTATTCAGGAGATCCCATAAGAGTTATAACAAGAGATTCCACAGGTATTTGTCGAGAGTTAAGGGAGTTGGAGGAAGATGAGCTCCATTTGGTAAAAGATTTTTCTTTCAGTTTTTCAGGCTTCACCTGAGTTTCCTTGTATAAAAGATCATAAACGTGTGTATTAATCTGTTTTAATAGTAATTATATTAAAGCCTCATTTAATAGATTTCAGAAACAATAATATAAGTTAGTTAAAAAGTAATTTCTTGTTGATTATTTCCAAAATAATATATTAAAATTTGTTAATTTTTAATAAAAGGTTAAATTTCAGGAATATAGTTTGTCAATTATTTATTTTATATGACAGTGGTTTTAAGAAATGATATTTAATTCTGTATTTTTCTTTGTAGACAGAAATGTGGGCCGACAAGAATGTTATCATTGTTGGAGATAGTCGTGTTGCCACACTGGAATTACCTGGTTCTGATTGGAAACCGAAGGCTCTAAGGAGATATCATAAACCTGGAATGACAACTGGAGAAGGCTTTAAAACTGAATAGATCGATTGCTGGACGAAAATGTTATAGAAGATCGGGAACCAGTGGACGTGATCATTTTGATGGGATTGCACTGTGATTTCACCAAACTTGTGACATGGAAAGGATACAGGGTTGCCAAATTATGGTTCCCAAATACAACAATAGACATCTCAAAATTAATTTTGGACATAAAAAATCAAAATCATCGACTTGGAAAGAAACACATCCCTTACTGTCAAGTTATAGTCACTGTGCCGTATATTCCTGACTTTGGCAGATATAACCACCATCCGATTATATAAAAAATTACATTATAAGCAGGTCAGAAAGTATATTCTGTTTTCCACACCCAATCATTCATCAAAGAAATGAAAAAACTAATCGAGATGAATTTTTCAAAGATATGGGATCAAGAATTGACACCACGACCATTGTCCTTAACACGAATGGAAAATCTAAATGAACACCAAAGGAAAAAGTTGCATAATGCTGGAATCAGATCTTTTCAAGGACCTACCAGAGATGGTCTTCATTTTTCCGAGGGCACCTCGAGGAAAGTGTGGAAACTCTTAAAATACCATCATGATTATTTAAACAGAAGACCTGGCAAATCTTACCAGAAACAAGATGTAGGAAACCCTCAGAGAGATATAAATAAAGAAGAAAGCACAAAAATAACAAGGCCTCGAACATCAGGATGGAGAGGAACCAAACAAGACCGGTCTAAATCATACCGAAACTACAAAATATCCAATGAAAAACGACCTCCGTTTCAAGCGGGTCCTTCCAGAATTTTACAAAGAAGCAGAAATATAACTGCTGAGGATCTTCGCCACAAGATACAAAATAGACAAAATCAGATCTCAAGACCACAATTTGATCATCTATCCCGATTTTCCTCAAGAAGAAAGATTGTTATTGAAACGGAAAGAAATTATAAGAAGATTACTAAGTATGTCTAAATTAAAAGTTGTCAAAATCCTACCCAACCAATGAATGTCTTTGTGAAGGGGGTGTTGTAGGGCCCTACCTTCATTTTAAGTGGTGATGGTGTTTTTATGTTAAATTAATTAAGAAATAAGGAAATTTAATAAATATTGTATGATAAATAAAAGCACACCAAATGCTATTTACTTTAAAAAGTGGAACTAAATTCAAGAACAATACAATGAAAAAATTGCAGATCAACTCTAAGGTAAACCTAAAATAGGTCGCAAATTAGGAAATCATATAAATGAACCCCAAAAAATATCTTTCATTGAGAAAATAATATATACAGCTTAATAGTTCGAGAATATGAAGAAAGAACTATAAAAAGAAAAAACACTTTTAAAAGTAATGAAAATAAATAATAAAGAAAATACAAAAAGGAAATAAAAGGCAAATGGCGGCTGAAATTTGGAAAATGTAAACAAAAGGAATAATCTAGAAGTGTTGCTAGAAGGCCGTGGGAAAACAGGGAATTTGTACTATCAACGAGGGAAAATGATACGAAATCTAATCATAGTACCAGCTTAAGAGTCAAAATAGCACCTATGGGTGGTTGCCAAATTCAGGATCAGAGGCAGTTGAAGCAGTTTTTCCATTCTGTGTTCAGACTCGACATTAAGAAGTCACTTTCTGATTATTTGAATTTATTACGAAAAGATTTTATAATTGCGTAGAAAAAGAAAACATATTAATTAACATCGGTAAATATAAACTAAGAAAACTAGTAAATATTGAAAACTATATATATATATATATATATATATATATATATATATATATATATATATATATATATATATATATATATATATATATATATATATATATATATATAATCGTATTGATTTAAGTGCAGTTTTTATCACTAAGTTATTTATATTATAACAGTAGTAATTTAGCAAAATAATCGATATAATTAAATATATAACTAAAGCACACGCTGTACGTTATAAAAAGAAATAGCTGAAACATCTATTGTATATTATTGCACTATATAACTAAAGCATACGCTGTACGTTATAAAAAGAAATAGTTAAAGCATACGCTGTATACTATTACAGTAAATAACTAAAGCCTACGCTGTATGTTATTATAACTTAGAAAATAAAATTAATATTAGTAATTTCTGAATAAAGTGAAACACTCTCAAAAGAGATAAATAAATAAAAAACGAAGTCCATACTATACTTTGATATTTACATTTAAAAGATTGAGAATTAGTTGAAAATTAAGCTGTATTTGAAGGATAAATAAAAAACTGTTCGAAAATTTTAATAAAAACATACGAGTTTATAATTTGTTCAAATTTATTAATTGCATCTGTATATAAAATAAATTGCGATAATTTGGTTATTGTTTCTTTAATAATTTGTCTATTTAGATTGGTTAGTTTTGTTTTCGGCTGTGATTGTTATATGATCGACAATATCCTTGTATATTAATCAGTAATTCATGAATTTTTAAATAAGAGTTAAGTCGATTCTTGTCCTACTACGAAGGAATTTTCGAAATTTTCCCGACCATTTTGATTTGGAATTTCAGGCTTTTATAATTCGTAAAGGATTTTATAATAGTTTACTTCTGATATTATTTAAACCTTTGGATTAATCGACTATTTTGATTTTGAGTTACGACTTTTACATACACAAAAAATATTTACGAGATCGTTTCCACTTATAATATTTAGTCACTTGAATTTCTCGAATATTTTGGTGATTAGATTAAGATAACTCATACTTACCAAACTTTCATGAGATAACAATTGTTCTCCATTGAGTAAACACTTAGAATTATTTTTGCGATTTATTTAGTTGACAATCGTTCTCCATTGAGTAAACACAGAATTATTTTTGCGATTTATTTAGTTGACAATCGTTCTCCATTGAGTAAACACAGAATTATTTTTGCGATTTATTTAGTTGACAATCGTTCTCCATTGAGTAAACACCAATTTATTGAGTAAACACAGAATTATTTTTGCGATTTATTTAGTTGACATTATTTCATGACATTGAGTACTATTTATGAAAATACATAGTTCATAAATTTATAAATAGAGGTTGAGTTAAAATAAAACCAAAGAAAAATAAAACCTGTATATAATTTATTTTTAAAAAATAAAAGAAAAGAGTAAGTCTTCGAAAACTCTTTAAGCTGATCCTGAGTTGAATATAATTGGAATAAATTACGACCATTAAAACTTGAAATACACAACGCAATATCTGAAAAGAAAAGAGTTGTCAAATTATATATTAATATATTCTAAAAATACGTAGCTACGACATCGGCCAGTAGCACAATAGTAAACCCCACGTATGCCAACCTATGTGCTTGCTTGGCGGGTACTCTCCCCTACACCGCCCACCTTTTCTGAATTTTAGAAACCTATTTATTTATGGTTTATAAACTGCAAATATAGTTACTTTGAAAAATTGATGATTTGCATAGGAAAAGGTAATTTTTGTAATTTTTTTTTTTTGACTGAGATAATCTTGTAATGCCCTTACGGCTTCTAATCATCTCAATTTTCTTTTCTTATATACTTAAGTGTATAAATTTCCCCCCCTCCTCAAAAAAAAACCTGTTTAAGAGTTATTCTGTCAATCCTTGATTAGTTTTTTATTATTATTATGGTAATTGTGTCATTCATAGCAGTGATTTTTTTTGTATGAGACCAGGTTGCTGAAACTAACAACATATTGTAGGAACGGGTGTTCTGTCACTATTAATGATATTTTTCACAGGAGGTTGTCATGGAAGCCTATAATCACAAGAAAAGAGGATTCAGTAATATCAACTACAATCCAGAACAAAACACTCTGGAGGATTCTTCAAAACACAATTTACGGTCATGTATCCTCTTTCTTTTCTTGTAAACACTAACTCTCTTATTTGTTTATTCTAGGTAGATTTGATGAAATTATTGTAAAATAAAATAAAAACAGACTTTATTAAATAAATTTATTAAAAGAGACAACTATTACTAGATTACGACTTACCGAATTAAGACTATATTATCAACAAATTGAGAAAGAATTTCTATCACCAGGAAAATCCTGGGTAAGATATTTTCATTTTTATTTCATTTTTATATATTGAAAAGTAAAATAAAATAAAATATGAACAATTTAATAGAAACGTAAAATAAAAAGAAGAATTTTTCTTCCACAGTCCCGGGATTGGGAACTGTATAATCTACTTCATTAACGTCTCATCGTCCTTCAACACTTCAACATTGTTTTCCATCTTCCTCAATTTAAAATACTTATTGCGAGATTTATTTGTTGAACGATATTTTTCTGAAGCAACATTCTCGTCAGTTTTTCAATAACCATAAAAAAACCCTATTCAACCGTTCCTTCGTTTTTCTCGAGACCTTCTTATACGTTCTATATCCTTGCTTTTGAAAAAGAATTCTTTCTTTCATAAATCCCATTGTCTAAGAATAAATATTCTACAATTTTATTACCGAATTTTATTCACCTTCAACTTTGAAAAACGGTTTGATATTGTACATATGCTGCCATCCGCTCTTTTGTGATCCCAATAGTCCTGACTACGCACTTGAGTTTTGTTTTTGATCGTAGACGTCGGAGAGCGACTTCATTCAACAGCATCGTCCGTGTCAAGAGGAAAAACGGACGATACAACTTGAATACCCACATCTACGAAACATTGTGAGTATCAACTGTAGATTAACTTTATATTTTCTCTAATAGCCTACAGAGAAAAAGTGGCGACCCTGCCAGGATCACAAAGGAGAGAGAATTAAAGAGATCAACAAGAATGGCAGAAATGAACATTATGGACAAGGAAGAATCAAAAGCAACTGTGGACCAGCTGATTGAATTTGATGTGCCATTCAATAATAATGCTGCTTCCACACCAGAACAAGAGGATGACCGACGGGATGCATCTATACACGATTTACCACCCATGGATAGATTAGAAACTATGCTCGAGGGTGCTATACGTTACTCGCGGGACATGGAAGTAAGATTCGAGGAAAGGCATAAATTGATAATGGATCAATTATCAGCTCGTGCTGATCCAGCCCCAACTCCCGTTAACAACTACTGCTGCGACATCACCAGAGAGGTCGGTACGTCCTAAGGATAGGAAGCCGTCCGTAGCAGTAGCTCCTGAGATTGACTTAGGAATACCGCCGATACCTACGTATATACCTTTTTCACAACCGAGCATGAACCCTACAACAGCACCCCGTATCCAATTTATTTTCTCTGTAAGAGTTCCCTGTGATTTTCCCACAATAGAAAATAAAAATAATAATAGTTGTGGTAAAACTCACGTTTAGTGTTGAATCCAAAGGTGAGTTGATGATTTTCTTGAAGATGTTCAATGTGGTTACTCAGTCCTCTTGATGGACGGAGGCGTTGAAGGAGTTTGAAGTTGAAGAAGTTGAAGGTGCAATCTGATATTTTTTTTTTTTTAACGAACAGAAGCCCTCAGGACCTCTGCTAGGGCAGTGTGGATCAATAAAAGGAACAGCTTCGGCTGATTTAATATAAATTCAACGACAAACGTTGGAGGTCATTAAAAAACAAAAAAAAAACAAAATTGTTTAATAGTTGAAAGATGGCTAAAGAATATGAACAAGAAATAATGCTGCTATCAGAGTTCGAGCAGAACAATAAAGAAAGGTCTGTTGATGAAGAGCAATGCAGAAAAAGGGTGTTAGGTTGTAGAGAACTGACGGGTATATCGGTTTCTTAATGACTGTCAATTAAGAAGACAACCGTCGTCAATTTAATAAAAGAAGGAGAACTAGGAAGTTGACTGATGATTTTTGTAGTCCAGAGTTGAAAATAAACTCTAATAGCCTACAATATCAACGTATGTTATTAGTTTAGTCACCTCCATGAAAAGGTCTCTGCCTGTGAGTGGCAATAACTTGTAAAAAAAAAAAAAAAAAAAAAAAAAACTATGGGTAGGAACATTACGAGGTTGCTACATGAGCTTAGGTATGGAAATTACAAAAAAAAATTTATAGCTATTTCAGAGGGAAAAATATTTAAAAAAAAAGTTATTATAATATATATATATATATATATATATATATTATATATATATATATATATATATATATATATATATTATATATACTTAGCAAACATTAGTTAAGTAGGTTAGGTCTTTTTATTGGCTATTAGGTATAGTTAATGAACAGTGGTTTTTGGTTAGATTAGGTCTATTTGCTGACCATTAGATGTACTTTTACCCTTTAGGTCCAGGTTAGGTTAAGTCAAACTAGTTTATTAGATCTAACAACCTAGTTTGAATTAACCTAACCTGGACTTAAAGGGTAAAACTATGCCTAATGGTTAGCAAATAAACCTAACCTACCCAAAAACCACTGTTTGCTAGCTATGCCTAATGGGCAACAAATAGGATTAACCTACCAAAAAAACAATATTTGTTAAGTATATATATATATATATATATATATATATATATATATATATATATATATATATATATATATATATATATATATATATATATATATATATTTTTTAAATTTTTTTTTGTAATGCAATGATCCCGCAACTTTGTCATACAAACTCGTAGGTGTTGTTAGTTTCAAATCCCTAGTTCCAGTCGAACTCACAATGCATAGGTATGTTGTTAGTTTCAGCAACCTGGTCTTGTACGCAAAAAATCCACTACTGTGAATGACACAATTAAAATTACTATTAAGTATATGGCAAGCCTTCTTGGAGTTGGATAACTAAGAGGCACATTTTAATGGAGTTACAAGTGATTTAGTTTGCTTCAATTACTCATTCTTAATAAGCAATAATTAAAATTTTGTTATTGAAATAAACTATATTTATTCTGACTGCATGTGATTATCAGTTTTCTTTAGTTGCTAGGAAGCTACCAGCATAGAAATTTGCCTTATCAGATTGCATAATCAGTAGCTATTATTGAATTTTAAATACCCTACATTTTTTTTATATAAATGCTGACTTTAGAAATGTTTAATTTTTATTATGGTTCAATTGTTCATACTTCCTTTAATTAATTAATTATTAAACATTTACAATACAAATCAGCTCTTTAAAAATATTAACCTCGGGCCTTAATTTATATAAACTAATTTAATTTTAGCTCCAGACATATTCACCTAACAGTTCTCATTTTGATTTTGATTCTTAAAATAGTGATTTAAATATAAATATGAAGTTTTCTTTATAGTATAGCCAGATTAAAGTCCTCCAGTGGAAATAATTTTATTTTGAGCCTATTACTAAATGTGTTTAAATATTGCAGTGTTAAAATTCTTCTGATATTGGGTCATTGTAGTTACATCTATGGTAGGTAGTGTGGTAACATGACAAAAAAAAAAGATACTAAAATGCTGTAGATATCATAATGGATATTATTTTACTTTCAATGTATTTTTAATTATAAAAATGAAATTTCTGATATTTATTTAGGTTTATAAAATTTTAGCGTTTGGTTAAACTTGATGTTGAAAAATTAATGCATTAAATTTTTTTTATATATTACATATATAATGATATGATGTAAAACTTTTCTAATTTATTACAAACCTTAAAATTTTTTAAAAAATGCCTCCAAAATCTTACAAAAATAAACATGGTAGTCGTAAAAAAGAAATCCACCACTTAAATCAATCAGATGTACCTGAAGCGAAAAAGCAACAGTGGACAATATTGCGGAGCATTGGTCTCAGTTGTATTGTTGGAGTGGTTGCCTTTTTCTTATACTATGGATTCTTAGAAACAAGGATTAATACCCCACTATCTTATCCAAAGGTAATGTTTTGATGTTTAATTATAGTTTACTATCCCTCAAAATTAAATACAGTTGTAGAGTTTAATTATTCTTATTATTATTATTTGATGGTATTTAAAAATGGAATAAAATAAATAATGTGGAATAATGGTAGAGCCATTGACTCAATGAGATTGAAGGCACTGGTTCGATGCCTTATGTAGATAATGTGGATCCTAGAAAGTTTATTTCCTCAAATAGGGCTGCCTACGAGGCATGAACTTTTATTTAAAAAGAAAAAAATGTTCAAGTTAAACCTTTGATTAAGAGGGAGTAAGGTCTTGAGAAAGATTCATATTGAAAGAAGCATCAAAAGGAGAGATTATATTCAAAAGACAAATTTTAGGAAGGATGAGGTTATGGAGCATTTTAGAATGGGTGGGAAGCAGTAACTGTTGAGAGGAATTTTGCCACCAAAATATTATAATTATGACTAGAAAAGGTCATATAATAAAATATATATTATTATGATTTGGACTAAGAACCATTAAATATTTTGGCTGATTCAAACTTCCTCTGTCATTTTAAAATACTCACCTCTGAACTTGGGTTCATTATTTTAAAATTGTCCAACTCTGTTCCAGTCATTTTAAAATCATCTTGCTCCACCCCAACTCTGCTCCAGACCCCATTATTTAATAGTAAAAGAATTATTTTGGCTCTCACAATACAGCCCTCATTATTATTATTATTATTATTATTATTATTATTATTATTATTATTATTATTATTTCTATTTCTATAGGTCATTGTCACTACTGGACTAGAAGACCCATCCAGATACTGGGGAACTTATAGACCTGGTCTTTATTTTGGTACAAGTGTTCGTCATCCACTTTCTCCAGGGACTGGACTTATGTGGTTCACAAACGGACATTACTAAAACAACATCTTGGCTTTTAGGTGAAGCAGTTTGAGTAAGAATATTCTTTTTCAAGTCACTGTTTGTGTTTGCATGATATATTGTTCAGTTTAGATCATCGTATTTTAAAAATTGAAATTAATAATATCTTGGGCAGATCTATTAAGTGTATTGTGATTGTGTGAATGTGTTTGTTTGGAAGTGAAGTAAGTGATTGTGTGAAGGAATAAGTGTTTGGTTGGAGGTGAAGTAAATGTTTGCAAAGTTTAGTTTAAGATCATTAGACCACAAACTTTCACATGCTAAATAGCAGGTACCATTGAAAAAACCCACAGCCTATGTGAGAAACAGTACAGTCCTATTTAAGTGTTTGAAGCCAAACTTTGGATAAAAAAAAAAGTGTGTCCCAAAATTTGATGGTTAGACACATTAAAAAAATGTCTTAATAAAAAAGGTAATCAGAGAAATGGTGAGATGTGGAAATGAATTGCACACGTTCTTCTCTAAGGAGAAGAGATGTGAGTATCGAGTTCAGAAGATCAGTGGTCATTGTTTCATCGGCACTAAAGAAAGTGATTCAGTTCAGTAGATAAAGCGAGATTTGAGAGTAAAAAATAAAATAAAAAAATCCTTGAAATCAGACGAAAAACTTTGGACTCTTTCAAGAAGAGCTTTATGCAAGGATCCACTCAGTGTAAGTGAAGATTATTTCATACAAAGCTGAACTACAATCATAAGCCGGAGTGATAGGATGGGCTAGACCATTCCGTTTCACCCCGTTGCCCTTTGGTTCATTCCTTTACGCGTTTCATCTTCTCAGAGGGTCTCCAGTGTACCCTTGACTCACTCTTGGAGTGCCTATGCTCCCACAACTTTCCTACTTCTTCACATGTGTCCTATAAATTTACAAACGCTTACACTCACATTACCTATTAAATTAATCAAAATGGCGAAACATAAATCTGCCTCGGAGAATCCAAGAGGGGCAGATTCCAAACATAGCCCCTCATCCACTCCTTCCCCCATCACCACTTGGGAGTTGGTGGCCTCCGGTGATGGTGTTGGCGCCACCAAGACCTCTATGCCGACTTGCCCTGGTGCACGGTCTTCGTTTTTCATTAATTTCTGCAACATTCGCGGTCTTTTTTCTAATCTCCACTTTGTCGAACACCACCTCTCTTTTTCTAGACCTCATCTCTTGTTCTTAACTGAAACTCAGGTGTCTGAGTGCTCTGACAGCAAACCCTACTCTGTTTCCTCCTACTGTCTCTATCCTCAATTTTCAGCCAAAGGCGGATGTTGCGCAATGATGATGTTTGTTCTCGTGTCTTTAAATTGGAGTCTTCTGAATTCTCTACTTTATGGCTTAAACTTTCTTGCAACTCTACAACTAAATTCATTTGTTCTGTCTACTTATCTCCTAACTCTACAGACTATCCAAAATTCTTCGACTATCTTAACTCCAAAATAGAGCACATTCTTTCTTCTTCTCCTTTCTCAGAAATCATCATTTTAGGTGATTTCAATGTTCACCACCGCCAATGGCTTTCATCTAGTTCTCAAGATCCAGCTGGTGAACTCGCCTTCCAATTTTCTATCCAGAACAACCTTGAGCAGTTGGTGCATCTCCCTACCCGTATCCATGACCGTCTTGGTGATGAACCCAACATTCTAGACCTTTTTCTAACTTCTAACCCTTCTCCTTATACTGTTAAACTCTTTCCTCCTCTAGGTTCATCCGATCATCTTATCTCCGTATCTTGTCCTGTCTCTTCAAGTCTTCCGCAAGAATGGCCCCCCGTCTTGGGCGAGGAGACATTTCTGGTATTTCGGTGCCACTAACTTGTCTGACTTGCGGTCGTACTTCTCTGATTTTCCATGGAATGACCACTGTTTCCTTGGTAGGGGTCCCTCAGAATGTGCAGAGTGCATAACTGAGGTGATTCTCTCTGGCATGGAGGCGTACATTGCATATTCTTTCCCTTCCACTAAACCTAATAAACCTTGGTTTAACTCTGCTTGTTCTCGTGCTATCCGCCGCAGGGATGCTGCCTTCAGGGATTACTGTCTTCTTCAAACTCCAGAAACTCACGCAACTTATATTTCATCCCGGAATCGTGCAAAATTTATTCTTCGAGATACCAAAAACTCTTTTCTCCGTCGCAAATGCAATAATCTTTCTGGCTCCTCTTCCTCTCGCCCTTTCTGGCATTTTGCAAAAAAATGTAAACTCTAACTTTGCTTCTTCCTCTTTCCCTCCTCTAGTATCTTCTGACTGTTCAACTGCCGTTTTGCCTTCCTCTAAAGCTGAACTATTTACTCTAACTTTTGCCTTAAATTCAACCTTAGACGATTCCGGAGCTGTTCCTACTCCTTCAACCTCCTCCAACTCATTTATGCCTAAAATTGTAATTTCTTCTAAAGATGTCACTTCTGCTCTTTCTGATGGTATCCCTTCTGTGGTTCTCAAAACTTGCTCTTCAAAGCTTGCACCCTGCCTTGGTAAACTATTTCGTCTATGTCTTCTACTTCAACCTTCCCTACTTGCTGGAAACGTGCGCTCATTCAGCCTGTGCCGAAGAAGGCGGACCCCTCTCAACCCTCTAACTACCGTCCAATTTCTTTAACCTCAGTTCTTTCTAAAGTTTTCGAATCTATCCTTAACAGGAAGATTTGGAAACATCTCAATTCTTCTAATCTTATCTCTGATCGCCAGTATGGCTTTCGTAAAAAACGCCTACTGGTGATCTTCTTTCCATTCTCTCTAACTCTTGGTCCTCCGCTCTTCGGCATTTCGGTGAATCTTTTGCTGTGGCGCTAGACATATCGAAGGCTTTCGATAGAGTCTGGCACAAAGCTTTGATTTCCAAATTTCCCTCTTTTGGAATATATCCTTCTCTCTGTGATCTTCTCTCTGATTTCCTTTCTGGTCGTTCAATAGCAGCTGTTGTAGACGGCCACCATTCATCCTATAAATTTATACATAGTGGTGTTCGTCAAGGATCTGTCCTATTCCCAACACTTTTTCTGCTTTTCATCAATGACCTTCTCTCTATTACTTCATCTCCTATCCACTCCTATGCTGATGACTCCACCCTTCATTATTCTTTTCATTTTGAAAGGCACCCCTCCCAGCAACAGTTAATAGAGGCAAGGAGGGTGACCTTGGAGCAACTAACCTCTGATCTACCTCTCATTTCAAATTGGGGCAGAGAAAACATGGTTGTTTTCAATGCCTCAAAAACTCAATTCCTCCATCTCTCTACTCGCCACAATCTTCCACACAACTACGATATCTTCTTCGAAAACACGCAACTCAAACCATCATCTCTCCTTAATATTCTAGGTGTTTCTTTTTCTCGTGATCTTTCTTGGAAAGATCACATTACCTCTCTTTCTAAACAAGCTTCTAAGAGGTTGGGTGTTCTGAGGCGCCTTCAGTATTTCTTCACACCACCCCAGTAGCTTGCTCTGTATAGGGGTGTTGTTCGCCCTTGTATGGAGTATGAGTCACACATCTGGGGTGGTTCCACTCATACTGCTCTCCTGGAAAAGGTGGATTCTAGAGCTTTTCGCCTTATCAACTCTCCTGCTCTCACTAATTCTCTCCAATCTCTTTCTGCCCGTCGAAATGTGATCTTTCTTGGAAAGATCACATTACCTCTCTTTCTAAACAAGCTTCTAAGAGGTTGGGTGTTCTGAGGCTCCTTCAGTATTTCTTCACACCACCCCAGTTGCTTGCTCTGTATAGGGGTGTTGTTCGCCCTTGTATGGCGTATGCGTCACACATCTGGGTGGTTCCACTCATACAGCTCTCCTGGAAAAGGTGGAGTCTAGAGCTTTTCACCTTATCAACTCTCCTGCTCTCACTAATTCTCTCCAATCTCTTTCTGCCCGTCGAAATGTTGCGTCACTCTCTCTTTACTATCGCAATTACAATGGACACTGCTCTTCTGAACTCTCTCGTCGCATACCTCCTCCACTGAGAAGTGTTTGCGCGACTCGTCTTTCTATACAGTCTCATCCTTTCTCTGTCCAACTCTCTGACCCCAGACTTAACCGCTATGCTCAATCTTACATGTACTCTACTGGTAAAGTCTGGAACACACTTCCTTCATCTATTTTCCCAACTTCCTATGACTTAGCCGCCTTCAAACGCCGTGTATCAGGTCATGTCGGCCTTTAATTAGACCATGTTACCGACTTTCCCCCTAACTCTGGTTGAATATTGGTAGGTCTCAGGCCTTTGCCCACCAGAGGTGAAATAAAAAAATAAAAAAAGTACCTAGTTTGATATGAAAAAACTTTATTTGTTTTTTTTTTTTTTTTTTTTTTGGTACTCATAACTTTTAATTCTTGTTTCAACTTAAAAAAAGTTATAAAAAAAAAAAAAATCAAGAATTGAGAAAGATTTAATATGTATGTTTTTATAGACGTTGTTATAGTTGTGTAGGAGAAAGATGGAGGAATTATTATTGAGGCACTGGAAGCAACCATGTTTACTTTGTCTCAATTTGTATTATGAAAAGAATTTGAGGACTTCATAGTTGTAATTAATTGGCTGAGATGGTTGGCTTTTAAAAAGATAAATTTATAAGATGAAATCATTAGGTTAAGAGTTTATGTAAAACAGTTTAGGATCATTGTTCAGCAGAAGTGAGTTGAAGATTGAAAAGAATCCTTTAGGATATCCACGGCTTATAAACTTAAAGGTAAAATGATGACCATCTTTGGGAGCCCTAAAAGAATGTCCAGAAAGGAATTTTTAATTAATGTTGCCTGGAGAAAGAAGATAGCTTTGATATATTCAATTCAATTTGGCAAAAGTTCCATCAGAAACAAACAAAAAAAAAAAAAAAAAAAAAAGCAGAGATCAAGAATAAAAATACATGAATTATATACATAATAATACACATTGTAGCAGAAATTACCGTTTACTACAATTTGAAATAAAATGGGGACTCTCTCCAAGAAAATGAAGGGGAAATGAATATCCTCACACACTAAAATCTTATAGTTTATTACAAAAATTCAACAATTTCTTTGGAAAATAGATACAACAAAAAATATCATAAATAAAAAAACAGAAAAATTATTCAATTACAATTAACAAAAATATTAGACAAAATATACAAAATAAGCAATTGTTTACACAAAAATAGAAACAATATAAAATAAACAAATAACGCAGTGCGCAAACTATACTACTAGCAATACAAAAAAAATCAAAACAATAAAGGTTTGTTTTATTAATGTTTCAAAGTTTCCTTACTACCCTGTACGGGAGTGGTAATACTATCAACAATCACATAAAAAAAAAAAAAAACTATCCACAATATTATCATGAATCCTCTTTATAATATAGCTTGTACATAAACACGTTTTCCAGATTACCGTACTAAAATATTTGTACATAGATTAATATCATACACAGAGCTCTTTAACTTTAAGGTGTATCTTTGATTATCCAATCTCCTTGAATATAACCAGCTATTCTGCAGGAATATCAATCCAATTCACAAGTCTTGGCTCAAGATAAAAACTGGAAAAATAAAAGCATTTTTCAAACACTCAAAGACATACAAAATAAATAAATAAAGAGAAATAAAATGTTATTATTATTAAAACATTATTCTTTTTACAAAATTTCCATTAACTTAAAAAATAAACCATAAATTTTAATACCTGAACAAGTTCAAATGTCCAGTTTTTTTGCTTTTCCTTTCAGCAGCTTTTAGCAACAAGCGCTGAGTACCTCAACTTTAAGAATACTATGCAACCATGCAAAACACTCCTTACTGGAGACTTGTAAAAGTCAAAGAACTACGAAGATAACACAGACCCACTATAAAGCACAGAATAAGGAAAATAATAGCAATAATAATAACAATAATTGCATAAAAAAAAGCAAATAATAAGCAACCAAATTAAATTACTTTAAAGTAAATAACCTGTTCTTTCTTTTTCATATTACCTGAAACTTATAGGTCAGAATACCACTCCAAAATCTCAATTCTAACGAACTGTGTGTAACAGATTCTCAAAAATCAAAATCAAAATATTAAATAATTCCTGAAGAAAATAAATAACAATTAAATACCAAAACTTAATCAAGCCAATTAATTAACAAAAATAAATAAAACAATAACAGTCAATCTTTAATAAGAAAATGGATGACACCCTACCATTTAAACAGAAAAGACAGAACAGAAGGTAATAAAACCGAAGAATAGAATGAAAAATAGCTGGATATAAAATGTGTCATATGTCATCCATCATTCTTACTCAACAAAACATATATACTTAAAATATGAGACAAAAGAAATACCTTACCTAAACTTACCACAACATTAGATTATATGTAATGTGTAATATCCCTAAATTTAGGTGGTGAATGGTTGGTTGTACAAAATACAGTTAAGGTCACAGCATTTATCAAAGCCAGTTTTGTGAGTTGTTTCTAAAACTTTTATTAAATCATTATTACAAAAAGTTTTTATCTGAAGTAAAGAATCTTGTGAGTGATGCTATTCAGTCAGTACATCTCTCTTTTGTTGTCTTTCATGTAGTTTGAAGATTTTTATTGCAGATGTCTTTTTAAATTAAATAGTTAGAATGAGGCATTTTTATCCAAGTCAGTTTAGAGAATTTGAAATAATTATTTTTACCTTCCATTTTATTATACAATGATATTCATGCTTTACCTGTACTATTTTTAAAATATTGGAAAGTGAGTTTAGTCAAAACTTATTTGACAGTTCTTAAGAGAGTCTTGTGATGTAGGAAATTTATAATTAAAAGGTGCGTTCCTCGGTAAGGATTCTAATAAAGATCTTGAAGATTCTTCAAGTGAAGTGACCCACGATTCAAGGTCCTCAGATCACATTTATGCAATCTTGACACCAGCAGCAATGATATTTACAGCCTAAAATTTCTTTTTTTTATTTAGCTATTCCAGTTTAGAATGGTCAGGTGGTGTAAACAATCTTTGATGAGAGAGACCCATATTTTAAAAGGTTTTGTTCTTCTTCGTGAATAAGAAATCCATCACTTAAATTTGTTGATTGGTTCATGTAATTGCAATGATGGTTGGCAATGAAGTTTTTTAAAACTTTGTTTGCCATTTTTTTTTTTAATTTTTTTTTCCACCTATTTTTTAACTGATATTAGATTGATTGATTAAATTAGGTAATTACTTAAGTTTATATTTATTTTGGTATATCAGCTGAAATCAGTTTACTACAAAGGGTTCCACAAAAATCAAGAATCTTAAAGATTTTTGTTGTATTTTCTAAAAATAACACTGCAGCTGGATGTAAATCCAGATTTTTTGTGGAATGCATTCAAACTCATCATTTTGTAATGAAAAACATTTGATGTCTTTGATATTTAATGACAAAAATGGATTTCAGATATATTTTGAGGTCACTAACTTCAACTCTATAGCCATTATTATTATTATTATTATTATTATTATTATTATTATTATTATTGTTGTAGACATTGGTATGAGCAAGGCGATGATGTAGACCATTATAGTTGGTTGGCACACGATAAGAGGAACTTTGGGTTCCAGAGAATCATCGACAAACACACAATTTTAGAGACTTCTTTTGTGAAGAGACCCGATGAGAGGGATGGAGGTGACTGGTCAGCCAAGGATCAGGGTTTTACCCAAGGTAT
Organism: Armadillidium nasatum; assembly: GCA_009176605.1. Lineage (NCBI taxonomy): Eukaryota > Metazoa > Arthropoda > Malacostraca > Isopoda > Armadillidiidae > Armadillidium > Armadillidium nasatum. The sequence continues at coordinate 28,594 of SEYY01003223.1, forward strand.
TATAATTATAATAATAATTATTTTTATTAGTAGTAATAGTAAAAAAAATGTATTTTCCCAAGCGCACTGATATTAATAATTATTATGTTCTTTATATTATTATTATTATTATTATTATTATTATTATTATCAACATTATTATTTTTTTTTTTTTTTTTATTTTTATTTTATTTATTATTATTATTATTATTATTATTATTATTATTATTATTATTATTATTGTTGCTATGTTGGTTTTTTTTCCCTTCTGAAAAAATACCTTTTTTAAAATCTCGAGTTTATTACATTACTTCTTCTATCACTTAAGTCTCCATAAATATATCTATTAATTTTTGAACTTACTTTTTTTTCCCCCCCCAACTTCTACCACATGTAATTTAAGTAAAAATAGGGTACTAAACAATTGCTGTATGTAATACCTAACCACAGTCGTCAGCTCACAAAGCCAAGCATGTAATTTTTAATTTTTATTTTATGATACAACCACTGTTCAAAACAAGGTCCCCCGTTCCCTATTGAAATACAAAAAACTATAATTAAATTAAATTATTTGTTTAGTGCGACCTTTCGGCATATAAAGGTTTCCCATCCCTGGTCTTGCATAACTATTAAAGTGTTTGAGTTATTATGTTTTTACTTTTGTAAGCAAAATGTTTGCCACCAAATATTATTTAATCTCAAATTCCTAATTCAAAACAGTAGTCTGAGAATTTCAAATTGCTGCTGATAATCACACAAAATCCTTTCCTATGTCAAGAGTCTTAAAAAAAATTTCATGATTTCTTGTTTGTCATAATTAAAATCCTTATTTGAGGTTCCTTACATACACTTATTGTTATTGAATTTGTTTGCTACTTATAAACCCAACGGAGAAATTTATAAGTCAGACTAACCTTTATTAAAACCCTAAAAATTCCTAATGGAAACGGAGTTAACCAATTTAATATCATCAGAGCATATAGAAACTTTATTTTTTATTTCCTCATCCAAATCATAAAGTACTTATATATTTGGTTCTGTGCTCAGTACAGAACCTTTTATCAGCTCCCATTCATAATGATTTATGACTAATAGGTAGTACACATTGGCTTCTGTTACCCAGTCAACTTTTTATCCAGTTGGAAACCATTCTAATAGAATATTCTGATAATTTGTGTATAGACCTAGTGTTCTAGCCACAGGTGGGTATAGTTTGAATTTGAATTGGGTGGACTTACTTTGCTAGAAGAGAGTTAAGAATGTGATTTTTATATTCAAATGTTAGCTATGTTCTTAGAATGTGTTTGTTTTACTGTTATAATAATGTAATAATACATTTGGCTATAAATTGTAATTAAGAAAATTTTACAAAATACAGTGTTTTGTGTCCATTTTTTGAGTTCCAACCTCGTTTGTATATTTGCATACTGAAAAAAAAAAAAAAAAACCTCCAACATTAAGTGACTTAAAACTCCTTAACCCTGATATATATATATATATATATATAATATATATATATATATATATATATATATATATATATATATATATATATATATATATATATATATATATATATATATATATATTATAGGGTACTACATCAAAAACCAGCGAAGTGTCATTGTTTTATTACATGGCTCTTAATGAGGAAGATCAGAATGGAAATTTGAAGCTGCTACAAGGAACTGGCCAAAGTATCGATGGTTTGGAAGGATATTCAGAAGCACTCGGGGATTTTAGATTGCGTTTTATAAAACATTCAGGTAAAGTTATTCGGAGGAGTTTCTTGAATACAAAACACTCTGGATTTGAACAACTGAAAGAGTCGGTTCTTAAAGGTTTGAGATTGTTTCAAGATGAAGGCAAGCAAGAAAAGTTTATTGGTTTAGCTGGAGACTTGTTTGAACGTGATGATTATGTTCGAAACCCAAATTTAATTGTGTTTCAAATAATTGAGGTAGATGTTGTTTTCGAATCCTCGAGCTCCGTATCTAGGAACTTGATCTTTGTCTGGCGAAGTTCTCACGAAGGAAATAGATCAGTTGTCAAAAGTGTTTGATGAAAAATTTGAAAGTAAATTTGGTTTGCGTGCTAAAGGTTTTGGAGAAAAGGAAATAGAGTTTGCAAAGGCTGCTATGAGCAATATGGTTGGAGGAATTGGCTATTTTTATGGATCTTCAAAAGTTCAGGGGGAAAATAATAATGAACCAGTTCCATACTGGAAAGCTCCTCTGTATACAGCTGTTCCGTCGCGAAGTTTCTTCCCTAGAGGGTTTTTATGGGACGAAGGTTTTCATAATTTGCTCATTTCTAAGTGGGACAGAGAAATATCTATGGATATTCTCGGTCACTGGTTTGACCTCATGAATTGGGATGGTTGGATTCCGCGGGAACAGATCCTGGGAGCAGAAGCTCGTGCTAGAGTACCCGATGAATTTGTGGTGCAGCATCAGAAAGCGGCAAACCCTCCAACATTGATGTTAACTTTACATTCAATGGTTAATAATTTTGATGGTTCACTCACTGATCATGATTATGATTATCTTAATCGCTTGTGGCCAAGATTAAGAGCCTGGTACCAGTGGTTTAATTCTACTCAAGTAGGTGAACTACCTGGAACCTATAGATGGAGAGGTCGTAATCCAAAATCCCAAAAGGAACTGAACCCAAAAACATTAACTTCCGGACTGGATGATTATCCAAGAGCTTCTCATCCAACAAATGATGAAAGACATCTCGATCTTCGGTGTTGGATGACTTTGGCTGCTAATTTAATTGCAAATTTTGCAAAACTCATAGATAAAGATCCAATAAAATATGAAAATTCGTACAAGTATCTTTCAGATAACAACATGTTGGATGCACTTCATTGGTCATATTCATCAAATGGTTACATGGATTATGGGTTACATACCGACGAAGTTGTTCTTAAGAGGATAAATCCAAAGGCTGATAAAGTACGGGTGGTGAACAGAGATCCAAATTTAAGATTTGTGGACAGTTTTGGCTACGTTAGTTTCTTTCCCCTTTTCTTGCAAATAATTGATCCTTATTCTGTAAAACTTCGGAAGGTTTTAGAAGATTTACGACGACCCGATTTACTATGGACACCGTACGGACTCCGATCTCTTGCCAAAAATTCTCCTTTCTACAACAAATGGAACACGGAGCACGATCCACCATACTGGAGAGGTGCTATATGGATTAATATTAATTATTTGGCAATTCGATCGCTAAAATATTATAGCGAAGTTGATGGCCCAAATCGTGAATACGCAGGTGAAATTTATAGGGACTTAAGAAAGAATGTAATAGACAACATAATGAAGCAGTATAACACAACAGGGTATTTATGGGAACATTATAATGACAAAACGGGTAAAGGAGAAGGTTGTCGGCCCTTTAATGGGTGGAGTGCTTTGGTTGTATTAATAATGGGTGAATCTTATTAAGTAGAGAGAGAGATTGTTATTTATTGTTGCTTAATATTTGTTCTAGTTTTAATTTATTGGTACTTTTTATACTTTGATAAATATTTTTTTATGGTAGTTTGTTTGACTATAAAGAAATGGATGTTATGATAGAAATGTGTTTGTTTGTGTGTGAGAATAAATTTTTATTTGTTTGAAGTGTTTATTTGACGTTAATGCTTCAAATTGACTGAAAGTTTCTTGAAAAGACATAGGTAAAACTTCCTAACTAATAACGAATTGATGGGCATTATTCAAACTTTTAGATTTTCCCTAATTATATGGAAAAATATAACCGTTTAAAGCGTAGTTGTGAGACTGGATAGAAGATTACCCGAATTGGATCAGGTTTGGATTTCTTGTTCCAATTATTAAAAATCGTCCACTTCCGATTCGAACTACTTATGAAGTTGCAATTTTCAAATTTGAATCTAATTTCATTTATATTTCCGAAAAAGTATTCGAACCACAATCCAGATTCCAAAGGGATAATACGAAAAATACTAAATATAGTTTATTCTGGTTCTATCCCATACCACTTAACATATTTTTCAGTTCATTTTTTTTTTATCATTTAAAAAGTTTTAAATTCCCATATAGACTGAACTTAAAAGGATGTGCAAATGTATTGCAGTTATTTCAGTTATTTAAAATCTTTACCCGTGGTCAAGGACACTCTGGCGATTATTCAGTTAACATCTAAGTAAAGTGGTTTGTAAGTGTTCAAATAATGTACATTTGATGAACATCAGTCGATCTCTTAAGTATTATAGTTTATATGATTGTTCAAAAATTGTTTATCTGAAGGAATCCATCAATTAATCTCTAGGAAAAAATTATATCTGAAGGATTCATCAATTAATCTCTAGGGAAAAACTATATCTGGAGGATTCATCAATTAATCTCTAGGTAAAATGGTTTTTAAATGTTCGAAAATTACAACTAATTAACCCGTTAATTAACCTCGAGGTATTAATGTGTTCCTTAAATATCACCTAAATAAAGTACATCAATTTAAGTCCAGTAATTTTCTTTTTTTTTTTTTATGTTAAAAAATTGTACATTTGATGAATATATTCCTTGTTTATTCCTTGCAAATGTCTTTGTCTAGTATGACATTAACGTCAAAATTTCCATCAATTGTTCATGCACTTTATATTTTTTTTGTCTTTGCTGCCAGATTGCCTTTAATAAACTACTTGTAATATATTAGCAAATGTTATTCAGGATCTATCAATCAGTCGAATGTTTTACTGCTTTTATATTTTCTCAAATCTTGTAGCTTGTAATTTTTTTTTTTTTTTTTTTTTTTTTTTTTTTTTTTTTTTTTTTTTTTAAGCCATTCAAAATTAAAGATGACAGATTGTTGTATTCGAATTAACATTCCATTGTTATTTCATTTTGTGTTATAAAGAAAAAAAAAAACCTAATTTAATATTGGCATTATTCTTCTTAAATAACAAATGTCTTAATTTTTAGGAATGGCATAAAACAAATTTTTTTTTTTTAAATATGAAAAATTTTTTTTTTTTTTTTTTTTTTTTTTTTTTTTATTTTTATTTTTTATAATTTATTATTTTTATTATTATTATTATTATTATTATTATTATTATTATTATATTATTATTCTTATTATTATTATAATTATTATTATTATTATTATTATTATTATTAAAATTTCTTCATGGAAATAGATTGACAACCTGAGTATTTAGAGCTTAAAATTAATTGTCCAACCCAAGATCTTATTAACTCTACCACCATCTCATCCTTTCACAATTTTAGTTTTAACCAAGGTGGTGAAGGTTGAGTAAGAATTAACACCGAAACATTCGTACAAGTTACAACAAGTTTAATGTTGGAGCAAAATAATCTTGCTTTTATATATATATATATATATATATATATATATATATATATATATATATATATATATATATATATATATATATATATATATATATATATATATATATATATATATATATATATATATATATATATATATATATATATATATATATATATTATGTATAAAATCCAATGCCCCATCATGTATCTCATATATGGACTATAACTTTTTATCTAGTAATATAAAACTGGCTAAACATTTGACTTTCATTTTTTTAAACATAAAATTAATCTGCTTAGCAACAGACTAAAAAATACATTACGACAAAGTAATATATTGAATTCTTACTCAAGAAAGGGTAAGTGTGAGATTTCTTTGAAAAAAAAAAAAAAAATTCCCAAGTCACATTCCATTTTGAGCCCGAAATAATGCAAAGCCCAAACTCAAAATTAGTTCACTCAAACATACCCTTGGGTGAGGATGAACACCCTGTACAAACGAAGATCTCAGCACGATCATGTTACTAAGTACTACTACTACTAATAAAAAGTGTTCGACAGTGGTAAATCAAAACAAGAAGTATTGAAATATAATTCAAGTCTGAAAATCATATTGGTAAGGAAAGATGATCTAAATTTTATCTCTTGGACGTTTAGATTAAAAAAAAAAAAAAAAGGTAACACATTAGTTTAGTCTCTCTTCCGTTATAACTACTTTTTAACTTATTTTTATATTTTTAAAAGTTCAGTTTGACTAGTTTGGATTATCTTACATTTTACAGTGTCATACGATGTACGATACCCCGAGTTCTGTTGCGTAGTAGATCTTACTCCTAACCAACAGTAATGACGATATTCACTTTAATAGTTGCCTCTTAGATTGATTGATTTTATAGAGATATGCCGTGTAGCGTGGCACAACGGTATTGATTGACTCACGTGATTGAGGGGACTAGTTCGATCCTAGGTAAAAAAAAAAAAATCGCCTTGAAAAGTTCCTCTCTTCGAATAAGGCAATGTTCGTAACGTAAACTTTTAACAATAAAAAAAGTACTATTAAAACAAATGATTAAATTCTAATATTAAAAAATGATTAAATTCCAACATCTTAGTAACAAAATGTATCACATTTTGGTGTAACAAATTTTGTACCAAAATTACTAATGTTTCCTATTTACTTTTGCAATTATGTTACCCCATAAATAAGAGAGGCTTTATTTCTAGCAACCTTTAGTTACCCGTTTATTTCTAGAACCCTAAATTATGTTACCTATTTATTTTTCATTTCTAGCAACCTTTTGTTACCCAACTTTACTCTATTTCTAGCAACTCTTATTAACCCAAGTTTACTTTGAAATTTCTATCAATCTTTTAATTACCCAAATTTACTTCTTATTTCTAGCAACTCTTTTTATCGTCTTTTAGATACTTTCGAGTTGTAGATCATAAAGTCTCCTCACATTCTCGAGTATTAAAGATAACAAATTCTTTTTCCCATGTTGTGATACACAAAAAAACTTTTGGTTACAAATAAAAAAAATACCATTAATAAAATACATGATAAAACATAAATACGAACTTAATGGTAAGAAAATTTAAAAGTAACATTTTCAATATATGTTGTCATGGGCATAATGTCAAAAAATATGGGAAGGTGAGCGGAAAAGGAGGATAGGGTTTCTAAAAATTTACATTAAAATGGGTTGAGGTGAGGCTTGTATAAAGCGTGTTACACCTTATGGTATTAAGAGGAGAGTGGATTCCGACCTTCCAACCCCCCTCACCCTACGCCCACCTATTTAATTAATTATCCAAAACTCGAACTAAGCCCAACCTTTCTTCAGCTTAATTTCAAAAAGTTCAATTTTTCTTTCCTCGTTTCGAGGTCAGCCATAATGGCAGAAACCAAATTTTCTGATGTCACATTTTTACCCAAAAATTCGGCCACCATATTTTTAGGGGGTTTCCCTCCCCCATGACGAAGGACTTCTGGAACTAGTTTCGTGCCAGCCTCTCTGTTAAAAAGAAAAACAAAAAATCTTTTACTTAAATATTTTTGTTACAAATTTTTTTAAAATGAATTACAAATATCGATTATTGACGATTATTTTAGTTATTCAATATCGATTTATCGAAAATGCAAATATTTTATCGATACATAGATACTAAATCATTAATTAATGAAGAAAACTTTAATTATGGAACCGATTACTCGGATAATAGTACTTACAACCTCAACATTAATAACTAGTATAATAATAATAATAATAACTACTAATAATTTTACATGAACAATTAACATGTTGAAATTAATTATTTTATGATAAAGCCTCTACAACAATACTCTTCAACTATCACTACTATTACTACTACTACAACTACCACTATACTGCTGCTGTATCTCCTACTACTTTAACATTATATTTATGTTACCTGTTAAAAGGATTGTCCTTAAAGTGCTGCTGCCATATCCACGACACCACAGCTCTTGACATCATATAGGAATAGTACTTCGCACCATAACCAACTAGATGCCCAAATCTCAATTGCCACGCCTACAATAATAATAATAATAATTCAACCACCATATAATAATAATTAATGTTTGAAAAAAAGGTAACTTACTGTGTTCGGTACGTAAGGAAGACTGTAATGTTCGTTCTGCACTTCTGCTAAAATGTCCGTGGTTGAGGTGTCGTTTGAGGTCACCATTTATATATCGTTGGTCCAGGATTGCATAGAAAGTCTTCAAAAAATAATAATTATTTCTTGGATATAATTAAGAAATAATTAGAAATATGTTTCCAATTATTTAAAACTGAAATCTGCAACTTCATTAAGGGTTTGATGAATTAAATATCCAATCCAATTAAACCCACTGCCAATCAATGTCTATAATGTAAACCATAAATACAAATCACACACCATCAATCAAAAAAATTGCATCAATTTCCATAAATTGTAGTCCTTTAAAATGAGTTTTCTCTACCTACTGAGTCCTTAGGGGATTTTCAACTCTGCAAAATGGTGACCTCTGGCAGCTCTTCAAGAATAAAATCCTCACAAAAGCATCCTCTTTCCTCCTTATGCTAATCAATGTTCCTTCTTCCCTAATTCTTGTTTCTCATCCCCCCCCCCATTTTCTTTTCACCACCTCTGTCTTTTCTTTGTTTATGATCCCCGGGCTTCATTAACCTTTTTATCAAATGAGACCTTGACCGGTTACTACTACTGGTCTTAAAGGTCATTGTAAATACAAATTTCTCACTCTTATGATCATTTTTTTAAAAATATCATATCATATCTTTAGCATCTAAACTATATACCTCCTCTAGATTATTACTTACAGACGCTTATATCATTATAATAATATTTGCCTCTTATCATTCTTAATTGATAAGAATAGCACAGTCAATTTAAAACTTTCCTTCGCGAGTGGCTACGAATTTATTCTCATTCATTCCGAGGTTGACTCAACTTATCATACAATTATAACAGATAAAATGAAAAATAGACGTTCTATCAACTTATGGATATACTGCAATATTATATAAACAGAAAAAATTATTTTACTGCCTTCCATCTCACCCAAATGACATCCAAATTCCACATATTCTGTCTAAACCTGACCAATACTTTTGATTTACTGTTACAACCAGACCTCTCCACCCGTAATAATACCTGTAACTGCAATTCTGTAGAGGCGAAAGTGTATCGAGAAGCCAAAATTTTTTCTATGACGTCCAAAGGAAGCTTCTCGTTTGTCTGGAAGTGCCTGGCGAAGCGATGTATTACCCTCGCATCGTTCGCGAAGTACTCCATCAGAATGGAAGGTACCTCTGTGAAATCCGTACTGCAGCGTGTTCCTGTTACATGCTGATAGTGAGTCCTACAGGAAAATAATAATAATAATATATTAAAAAATCTTAAAATCATTTTTGAATTATCATTCTTATTGCATCTACTTCATTAAAGTCTGTTAATACTAAAATAACATTGATGTCCTTCAAAGAGTAGAGTATGTTATTTAATGTGAAGAACAAGTTCTCCAAAACATGTGAAACAAACCTAGCCAACATTGAGTGGAGAGCATGACCCATTTCGTGGAAGAGATTTTCCATCATAGGGAGAGAAAGCAAGCAAGGACCAGACCATGTTGGGTTTGGAAGGTTTAAGAGAAGTACCACCACTGGATCCTGTACCAAAGAATAAATAACCCAAACCATTATTTGTGTTCAAATTTCATAAACCGTAAACAAAATTATGTCTTTCTAAACATTTTAATCAATTTTTTGTACAATTCTAACACTTATAAAAAGACTGCTACTAAAATTAAAGTCTAGAACTATCTTTCTTCTTTCATCTTCTTTACTAAGACTATATCAAACCATCTTTATCAGGATTAAGGATAAGATTTTTGGTGCAAAATACCCTCTTCTTAATGGGGAAAATGTTCTACAAGTAACAATAATTACATTTAGGTCAAAATATGACATCTATAATTTGTACTCAGTAATATTTCAATGGTAACTTTGAATTAAAATAAAATTACCTGATAAGTCCCATCTTCTAATGTCTTCCCACCTAGGATAGTAAAATGGCAATCTTGGTTTGCTTTTCGATGATGTTCGAAGAAGTCGCATCGCAGTAAATATAACCTAACCGTTCAGTAGTATTATAGTACACTGTAACAAAAAAAAATTTAAACATAATAACTTCAAGATTATTAGGTTTAAGTATCGTCAAGAAAGCAATTAAACAAAAATCGAAAAGGTATACCTTTCACAGGCCTCAAAGATATTATAAAAAGATTATGTAAAAGTTATTATAGAGTAATGCAAAAGAGTTACAAGTATATGTATAAAATACAATTTTGAAGCCTGCTAAAAAGTTCCCTATTCAAATTTTTGATGGATACCTTTGTTTATTAGCCATCAGTCAAACACTACTTGAATTGAAAAACCTTCAAACATGTACGAAAGACTGACCCTGAAGTACAAGAAGGTATATACCCTGAGGGTGTAATCGTCAAGCAACAGGTTTATTACTCTTATTCTGTTATAGCACACCAAACACTCACCTCCCACTTTATACACATCATTTGACCAAAGTTCTCCGGGTAATGATTCTTCTACCTTCAAGCTTACATTGAAGAGGTCAATGAAGAGATCGTTTAGGCCCTCCATCACTGTGCCAAGGGAAAGGTACGGTAAAATAGTCTCAGCAGTAATTCCTTTGGGCATATTGTGGTAGCGTGCAATCCCGGTAAGAAAAGACACGTCCCATGGTGCTAGAGGCCTAGAAGAGTTGCAATGATTTCTTTTTATTTCAGCCATTTCACAAATTTCGGTTTCTGCCTCGGGACGGACACTTTCAGAAAGCTTCGTCAGAAACTCCTGAACCAGTTGAGGTGTTTCTGCAAGGCTTCCTCTCATCGCTCTGAAAACATTATATGTAAAAAGAAAGGAGAAATACAACAAGACCAATATACATATATATATATATATATATATATATATATATATATATATATATATATATATATATATATATATATATATATATATATATATATATATATGAAAGGAAAGGAGGTGTCCTTTGACGCATGAAGGAGAACCATTTCTGGCGACCTCTTCCTCTCTTAACCTACGAGATTGAGAATTAATATTTTAAAGGGAAGTCTGTAATTCTTCAACAATTTTCTTCCCTTTTCTAATAATCAGTAAGTAACTTCTTACATGAAACAGAAAGAACTGCTTTTCCAAAGGTATCTATCTTATTTTCCTTTCTCTAACACCTACACCTAATTAATAATGAACTTAAAAAAGCTTATTTTTTAAAAGCTTTTTAATTAAAGGTAAATTTTCAAACTCGTTCCTAATCGCTTCAATAATTTGCTGACCTAGGAAATATTCAAGTTTGCCCTTACTATAAATATGGCACTCTCTCTCAAATAATATATATAATATATATATATATATATTATATATATATATATATATATATATATATATATATATATATATATATATATATATATATATATATATATATATATATATATAATATATTCAAAAATTTGGTATTGAGGATTCGAACCCTGACCTCTAAGTTGGGACAGTGTTACCTCTGTACCACGAAAGTACAAAAGGAAATCGTCATTGAGAAAGCTCTATTTTACCTGCTTAGAGGTCAGGGGTTCGAAATCCCCAATAGCAGACTTTGAAATTGTAAAATTTCACTTCCACGGTTTATATATATATATATATATATATATATATATATATATATATATATATATATATATATATATATATATATATATATATATATATATATATATATATATATATATATATATATATATATATAATGAGAATTACCTATGAGCAAATGATGGAAAACCACATAGAGATGCCATTTCATGTCTCGCCCTTAGAAGAGCTTTTAACCTCTCCTCTTGGTCCTGATCAGGATATAGATAAACCTTATAAGCGGCTTCTCTTGTTAATTCTACCGCGTTGTCAGCTAACATTCCTCCCACCACAACGTTGTTTCCATCCATTGCAAAGCTTCAATTAAAAAATTTACAATTGAGTGTAAGGACAAACTATTTGTCATGAGACGATAATGATAATGAATAATAATATAAAATAATAATAATAATAATAATAATAATAATAATAATAATAATAATAATAATAATAATAATAATAATAATAAATATATAAAATGTTAAAACTTCTTAAAACTTACACCAAACGAAAGTATTTGAGTACAAAAATGTTAAAAAATTTTATATCTAAATATTTTTATTATTATATTATTATTGTTGTGAGGGTGATGTGCCATCTAATTCAACTTATTTACCTTAATCACTATATTTCATACTTAATTAGTCTAATGACAATATAGTAAAACATTTATTAATCTAATACTCATAGTCTTAAGTTAATAGTAGTTTTCCTCTGGCAATGAGTGCAAAAAATTTTTATTACTTATAAATGTAGTTCAAAATCAGTGAAAAAAAAATGCTCCATTTACAATAAGTCTCAATCATTGCACCTTCATATGAATTCTCAGAGCTTTCAAAGCCCCACTGTCACTTAAGGCGATATCAGACATCCTATGTATATCACTGACATAAACAGCATGCTAGTTGTAATTATCCTATACCTAACGAAGATGTATAGGTAAGATCTTTCTACAGACAACTTTTCAAAACATCAGAATGATGTAGATATTCTTAGTTTAATTGATATTATCCTATGCCTGACGAAGATGTATAGGTAAGCTCTTTCTAAAGACAACTTTTCAAAACCTCAGAATGATGTAGATGTTCTTATTTTAATTGATAAGACATTAGCCTCATGCAACGTCACCGATTCCATAGGGTTACGTTATCGATGCTTGATACCGATAAATAAAGTTCCGAGGAAGAATGAAGGACCTACAGTTTGGATGGCGGCGTAATGGATGACTTAGACTAACAAAGATAGACACAGTTGTAACATAAAGGAAACGTTACAAAATATATTTTTTGGAGTGAGAAACTATTCTCCAGACAGAAAATAAAACTAAAAAGTCATCAGAGAGGTAACCCAACTTTATAATCGATAGACTATCTCTGTATTAACAAATGATGACTATTCAAAGTACCTACGATTTCTAATTTCTTAAAATTAAATTCCTACTTCTAAAAAAGTTTTAATTTACGTGGTTAAAATTTTTATAAAATATCCTACTAGTGTTCGATTCCAGGTGGCAACTTGTCCTTCGGTATGGCTCTCGGCTCAAGTGTTCCTCTTAATTAAAAATTTTTGACCCAGAGTTAAGAATTCTTTCGTTCAATTCTACAAACTTGATGCCTTTAGCTTCTTCTAGATGAATACCTAATATATATATATATTATATATATATATATATATATATATATATATATATATATATATATATATATATATATATATATATATAATATATATATATATATATATATATATATTATATATATATATATATATATATATATATATATATATATATATATATATATATATATATATATATATATATATATATATATATATATATATATATTATATATATATATATTATATATATATATATATATATATATATATATATATATATATATATATATATATATATATATATATATATATATATATATATATATATATATATATATATATATATATATATATATATATATATATATATATATATATATATATATATATATATATATATATATATATATATATATATATATATATATATATATATATATATATATATATATATATATATATATATATATATATATATATATATATATATATATATATATATATATATATATATATATATATATATATATATATATATATATATATATATATATATATATATATATATATATATATATATATATATATATATATATATATATATATATATATATATATATATATATATATATATATATATATATATATATATATATATATATATATATATATATATATATATATATATATATATATATATTATATATATATATATATATATATATAT
>SEYY01003225.1:0-5000 GCA_009176605.1 Armadillidium nasatum
GAGATCCACTAAACAACAGACTGTATAACTGTCATGCCGATAATTTCAAAATAGTAAAGATGAAAGGTAAAGATACGACCGATAAAATAGCTGGTGATAGGTCTAACGAGTCAGAGCGGCAAAAGGGGGATGTGAAAAGAAGAGTTAAGAAGAGGTTTACTCCAGGAGGGCCCACAGACACTGAAGAGGAAGAAGACGAGGGTAATATGGGGCATTACCCGCCACCAAAGGAAAAGGTACTGAAGAGACCCAGCGTGTCGGATAACATACCGGATGATACTGACCGGGAGAGCATAGAGGATAGGAATGAAGGATCTGCTGTCGAAATAACCCGACCATCGACCCCGGAGTGGGAGCAGACAGGAGCACCGGTAGACATACAGAAAGACATCGAGCCAGATACCATAGAACCAGCCATAGCTGAAGAGACTCATTCTGAATGGGAAGATTCACCTGTATCTGTAAGACCGAAGCGTAAAGATCCGGATAAAGAATACAAACCACCACCACAAGGGTACACAACCATAATACGATCTCCAATAAAAACACGCAGCAAGGAGGCGTCATCGCAACCATCAACCGACCTTACTGAAACACCGAAAAGAAAGAATGTGAGATTTGACCCGGTAATAATCAAACGAAAATATTACCAAAGTTCTAAAGAATAAATTGATAATTGTACATAGAACTTACATTGCGTAATCGAGCACATGATATGAGAATGAATGAATGTGAGAAAGACACCCTCAAATATTTTAATCAAACTAGAATCTTACGCTTATATTATATTATGTTTTTATGTGTTTTAGAATGAATGCTGTCGCATGCATACTAGCTGGAGAACCAGACACATTAGCACAACTTGCAGCCATTAAAATCGGTGTGCAAATATGCACAAACAAGCAAGTAAAACGTACATTAAAAAGACGGATTTTAGGATATGAAAATTTTGATTTAGATCGGTATGTATTCAATCTTATTGCAAACCCTAAGATAGTACCGATACAATTGCCTCTTTCCAAGAAAGAGAATTCAGATAAAACAATATTGCTACACTACATTTCAACACAATTACAAATTATAGGCATGCCAAAGAGCTTGATTAATATCATAATTATATGGGTGAATATTGTCTTCCAAAACACACTGAGATTCATAATTAATAAACAACATAGATTGTACCAAACTGTAGGTGACACTTTGCTAAACTTGTTAGATGCCAACTGTTACAATGCCAAAGGTAACATAAAGATGTCAGCTGTGACTCGTAAAATGATGGTATACACCGCCAGCGCAGAAGCCATTAATAAATACATAGAGTGGTTTACCCCATTTGTAATGTATGACTCATGGGCGGAAGGAATCCGTGATTACGTGAGAGACGGAGTTGCAATAAAGGTACAGACAATATGCGAACATCTATATGAAAGGAGAGCCTGGATGTCACTGACCGAGGTTTACATAACTCTGTTGGACAGAGCAGGAAGGATGGAGTTGTCGTTCCAGATGGAACCGACGGAGACCTTTGATGACACATATCGATTCTTGATAATGAATTTGTCCTTAGGATGCAAGAGGTTAGCATACAGACATGCAAAGCACCAAGACAAGTTAGGTCTAGTGAAGATTTTAATGTTATGGAGTAATAAAGCATTACTGATGTCAGAATGCAGGTTTTTATTCCCACATTTACAGAGTACATACAGTATCATCAAACACCTAGTAAAGAGAATGGAACAGGAAGAGGAATATCCGATTGACTTCCCACTTGTAATTAATTGGTTTTGTAAAAGAATGAGAGATTTTTACAATGGGGAAGACAATGTAGTGGATGCGCGGTTCGTGTTGTATAAATTACTAAGGTTATATATCGATACTCATGAGGAGAATGAGTTGATATATGAGGCCATAGAGGTGTTCATGAAGAGAAAGACGACTATGGCAATAAGAGATTTATACAGCAAAGTCTGCATACGGAGTTGGGAGAACAAGTGTTTTAGGATGAGTAAACTGGTTTTGGATATGATATCACCAGAAATTAAAACATCTGTGCAACTAGCGCTGAGGCCAACCGAATCACCACCTGTGATGTTATTATTCCAGGAATGGGTAGCGAGAAGACAGTTTGAGTGGATTGACATAGTGCTAAGGGAAAATATAGGAAAAGTAATGATAGGAGTCACCCTTCTCGACAAGAAAGCGGTGAGATATGCACTAGATCCCACTTACTCAGTAACATGGTCGCTTACATGGACTGGAAACAGATATACCATAGAACACGCTGATAACCATCGTACCAGGCATTATCACCATGGTTTGGTGGAATAGGCTTAACATAAAACAATATCACAGATTACAATAAAATTAATTTTACATTTTCATCAATAACTTTTAAATGATTTATCAGCTCTCATTTTGAATACGATAAGGATTTCAGAAACACTTTCACCTACATTTTGATATAAATATCAGTATATCTCTGCAATTTTCATTTATTATTATTATTATTATCAGAAATATATATACTATATATAATTATCGTTATTTTCTTATTCTTACCTTTCGTTACGAATTACGACAAAAATTCAAGTTCAAATATTTCATTTATCTACATCCGCCGCTGAATGAATGACTTTGCAGGGGAATACCTACGCTATGATCATGACTAACAGTCTACACTCTAGACACACTCACATTACAGATACATGCATACAATTTTTATTGTCATCACTTACGTAATTTAACGCATGACACAGTCACACACAAACTCGTATACTAAAGAATAGAAACATTAAGAACCATTCCATTTTTTGTTGATTCTTATTTCATTTCAATACGTAAAATAATTGATTATGAACGCTTTTAATGTTTAATGTGCCACTTTAATGATGATGTGCAATGAGGATTTGGTGTACATGTATGTATGAAGAGTTATATACAATGTTTGATTGTTATATATATATATATATATATATATATATATATATATATATATATATATATATATATATATATATATATATATATATATATATATATATATATTATATTATTATATATATTATTATTTTTTATATTATATATTATCATTATGATAGGTATATCACAACCGATATAGCGTTTAATTTAACACTGATAGAGTAATTATAATACTTATTATTATTAATATTATTATTATTATTATTATTATTATTATTATTATTATTATTATTATTATTATTATTATTATTATCATTTGGAATGTCGAGAATAGTACAAGGAGTGAAAGCGAATAACTGACTGAAACCGGATATTGATTATATGTTAACCATATGATTTCTTTGCGTGTGTATTTATGGCATGTGCGACATATTTTACGCACACACACACAGCTGACCAGCTGATGATTCAGATTATGTATATATTGATTTTAATTTTGGAATAATGATGTCATTTATGCATTTATTTATAAATGTATACATGAATAGCTTGCTTTGGAATTTCTTTCGACATAATAGACACATAATTGTCTACTTGTAATAAATATATATAATTTTGATTTTTATGTTATTATATTTATACATGGCCAATATAAACACATGTACATGTTTATATTGCCATTATTCTTAATTTTATCATGTTATTATTCATATTGCATGTTTTTACAGTTTGGAAATTTTTTTTATTATTATTATTATTATTTTCTCTGATTTTGATGGTGAACCAACAAAAGAAATGGTGTCACATATTTGTTTAACGTAGATTTTCAATTTGTTTGATTTATTTTCTCATTTTATTTTGTGTTTTGTTTTACATTACTTTTATTTTGGTATTTCCAATTTTGATTTGATATACTATGTATTTTTTTTTGATGATTTTGTTTGTATTGTTCTTGCGAATACCCACTCAGATTGTATTTGTTAGGAACGTTAGGATTATTTCCATTTTTTTTTTTTCATTATTTTTCAATTCTTTTTTCCAATTTTATTTTGCATCAATTTTGTTGTCATTACTGTCAATTAATGTTTTCGTTGTACCACGAATGCTCCGCATTTCCATTGGGAGAGAGGAGGCATTCTATAAAGTAGCATACACACGTACATGTATTACTTTATATATAGATGAAAGCTGGTAAACTGAAACTTAATACAATAGCCATATCACAATCTTTTGTTAATAATTCTTTTGTGATATTAACTCTTTTGTTTCTTTTGTATTCAAGAGACGAGTGCATAAACAAACAATCATAGTTAACTACTTCGTAAAGCTGGTAGTCACGAAGAGAGTGCCTTTTACATAAGGATTAAACATTGTGCAAAGAAAAATAATAATAATAATATTTCGTTGTAACTTATTATTATTATTATTATTATTATTATTCAATTCAGACAGTGCAACAATTACTGTTACTATTATTAATATTTAGGCAGTGCAACAGTATAACAGTAATTGTTATTATTATTGTTATTGTTATTATTATTATTATTCATAGAGTGCAATAGTTATAACAACAATCGCCACTACCAAGACTATTATTGTTATTATTAATATCATATTACGAAGTTGTTTACAAGAAAGTTTCGCTTGTCTTGTGCAATAGAAACAGGATGGCTTTCCGCCCAGCAAGGCGCTACCAACGCCTAAGTGACGTCAATGGGGGCCGACATATAAAAGGGTGATCACGCCTCGAGCCCACATTAGACAATATGATACTGTGCTACCCTAGTCGCACTAAAGTGATATGAAAACAACCGGCTGCTTTCTTCAAGAGCAACCGATCTAGAAACTTTTATAATATTAATGTAATTTCAGTTTACCAATCTTTAAAGTAGATTTATAAGTTGAACAATCAACTTAAAATCGAGAATACGAAAACATAGAAAATTCTCAATATATATATATATATATATATATATATATATATATATATATATATATATATATATATATATATATATATATATATATATATATATATATATATATATATATATATATAATATATATATATATATAAATAA
>SEYY01003226.1:5000-15000 GCA_009176605.1 Armadillidium nasatum
ATATATATATATATATATATATATATATATATATATATATATATATATATATATATATATATATATATATATATATATATATATATATATATATATATATATATATATATATATATATATATATATATATATATATATATATATATATATATATATATATATATATATATATATATATATATATATATATATATATATATATATATATATATATATATATATATATATATATATATATATATATATATATATATATATATATATATATATATATATATATATATATATATATATATATATATATATATATATATATATATATATATATATATATATATATATATATATATATATATATATATATATATATATATATATATATATATATATATATATATATATATATATATATATATATATATATATATATATATATATATATATATATAGAATTATCGTTTGTCAGCTCTGGTTTGGTGAATTAAATGATGACTTTAAAGAATTCACCTTTGAAAATACGTCGTCACAAAATCCATTTTTCGGAAAAGTGCGTCATTAAAAATTTTCGTTCAATCACCTTTTTTGATTTTTGAGTGAAGTGTTGTGTTAAAATTTGCTTGCGTCGTTACAATATTTTCGTTATTGTCTAAAACTATTTCGTAACGATTTCTTTATCAAATCGCAAATTCGGTTCTTCGTTAAATTCTTAAAGTGATAAATTTCAATTTGCTATTCGTGATCTTCGTGTTAAAGAAATTTAAAGCTTTTAGAAGAATTCGTTTTTGTGAACTTGACTTAAACTATTATTGGTAGGAGTTAGGTTTTAGCATATTTCGTTTTCATCACGCGTTCGTTTAAACTATTTGCTCCTGAGTAAATTTTCGGAATTGCGCCAGAGAACGGATAAGCGCAGGTAACTGGACTTTTTTGCCTTTAATAATAGAACTAAAAACTACTTAGCTTGAACTTCTAGGAGAAAGAAATTAATTATTTCAACTTTAGACTGAAGAGATCAAAATTTCTTCAAGAAAACTGCTTCAAAATTTGCGTCATCTTTATAAGGTATGTTTTCTTTTAAGTCTAATTTCTCTGGAACTCTGAGCTGACGTTCGAATACTTTAAATATTTACACTTTAAATATTTAAAAATTAAAAAGTAAAGTTTGAGCTAAAGTTTAAATTCGTACTTGCTTATATTGGAAATTGCAAAGCTACATTCTTCCATAGCTTTCAGGTCGTTCAAACATCTATACAATTCCAATATAAAAATTGAATAAAATTTAACTATATATATATATATATATATATATATATATATATATATATATATATATATATATATATATATATATATATATATATATATATATATATATATATATATATATATATATATATATATATATATATAAAAATAAAAATTTTCCCTATTGTTATTTTGATTTGGAAGCAAAATTTGAACGCAAACCTTCGATATAAGCTCTCGATACATCGACACTTTTTTGGAGGAATTTTTTTCTGAAAGCAGTTTGCATTTGTAAAAATATTTACAAGCACAATTAGTGGCTTTTTGTTACGATTTTTTTTTGTGCACAGTGCAAACTCATCGAATAGCTGTTTATAAGAAAAAAATCGACTACACCTTTAACTTTAAAACCCTTTATATTGCATCCAGAGGGTTTAAGTTGAAGCAGAATATCGGTATTGAGGGAAATAGAATTTTCCTCATAAAAAAAAAAACAACGATTGATGATTGATACACAATATCGGTATCAGCCACACATATCAGTATCAGTCGCACTTATCGGTATCGGCATCACATATCGGTTCAAATTTTTTTTTGTGCCATATTTTTGGAATCCTGTGATTTCAAACATATTGAGGTCTGCCGATTGTATCGTATCGTATCGAAACACACAAGCGGTGACTCTGGAACGAACCCTTTCCCCAAACAGTTTGTCGTTTTTCAAGTTCAATTGAGGTTTTTATTCGAACTCTTTCCTAATATCGAAAAAGAACTTGAAAAGGGACAATACTGTTAACATCGTCGAACATAGGGAACGTTTCGGTATACTACTGCTTGTTATCGATTAATCGGAATTTTCTGGAAATTCATTTTTTTCAGAATTTTATTTTCGAATATGGACATCAGTGCTTTGACATCTGCCTCAGCCCTCCTAGAGGATCTGGAAGGCACTATTTCCAGTGATTTTGGTGAGGAGGATGCCAGCATTGAACCAGAGGAAAAAGCCAAACTCATGGAAGCCGTAAAAAAGGTAATGGCTCCATTTAAGGATGTCAAGAGGGGTGTTGAGAAGAAAGGTTACCTTTTTGTTGAAACCATTAGTAAGTCCCCTTCCTGAGGGTGTCGAACCAGATATTGTTTCATCGTTGTTGGAAGAAGTTTCTCTCAGGTTGGAGGAGATTCGACAGATGGATAGTGACATAGAGGCTAAGCTCTGCCAGTCGAAGCTCATGAAGTACGATAAATCCGTACTCAATGAGGAAATAATTGCAGCAGCCAACTATCATCTTCAGATCCAGAAAATCGTGAAAAAGGTGCGCCCTCTTCCACCAATTGAACCCCGACATTCGTCATCCTCTAACCATTCAAGCGGAGATGCTCTCTCTCGTGCAGAACTCAACCAAATATTGAAGGCTATCTCTCCCAAGCA
Source organism: Armadillidium nasatum (assembly GCA_009176605.1). Classification (NCBI taxonomy): domain Eukaryota; kingdom Metazoa; phylum Arthropoda; class Malacostraca; order Isopoda; family Armadillidiidae; genus Armadillidium; species Armadillidium nasatum. The sequence continues at coordinate 7,675 of SEYY01003226.1, forward strand.
GGAGATTAAGATACCTGCACTCAAATGCAGCAGCTTTAAAGGAGAAGAGGATCGTTTTCAATTTCGATCTTTTCTTCTCTCTTTCGAAAACACTTTCGGCTGTCGAACTGACATAACTTCTGCTGCCAAACTTCAATATTTAAAAGCTCATTTGGGGGGTTTTGCACTGAGAGACATTGAGCACTTGTCTAATGTGGACGAGAATTATTCGGCAGCTATAAAGATTTTAAAAGATCTTTATCTTGACAAACATTTCATCATCGACTCTCTGTTTCACAAAATAGACTCGGCTCCCATCTTGAATGGCAAGAACTTAGATGACATTCGAGCTTTTATATCTGAAGTTCGTGCATATCTACACGAACTTAAAGAATTTGAACTAGACTTTCTTGAGTTTGGTACACCAGGCAATAAACTTGTCAGCCATTTAGTGGTTGATAAGCTTCCTTCATCGTTTCTAAGGGAGTTGAAAATTGATACAAGGGAGGAGTACCCTTCTGTCAATATTCCTTTTCGAACGTTACCATCACGTCCTAAAAACTCTAGAAAAGTTTCAAAAAAGAAACGTTTCGCACTCTTCAGCATCAGCTTCTACTAAGAGTGTGAAGGATAGTAAACCTTCTTCACCTCCTCGCAAAGATAAGAAGTATTCTTCTTTTACTACTGCTTCTTCTAAAGAAAAAAGACCATAAGATGTCATCTTCGAAACCATCTAGTAGTAGTGAACATCGACCAGCAGTTGCAAGAACCAGTAGCCCTGTTGCTGATTCCTCCTCGGTGAACTGCAAGATATGTGATGGCAAACATTACATGTCTTCTTGCACTACTTATCTTACTCCATCGTCCAGAAGAGAAAGATGCGTGTCGCTTGGGATGTGTGGTAATTGTTCTAGTTTGAAGCATGCCTCTGGTAGTTGCCCTGCCAAGAGATATGGTTTAACTCGACCATGTGGACTTTGCCGAAGTAGAGCTCACATCACAGCATTGTGTTCTGCTGGAGCAAAGGCAAGACCTTCTAATACTCTTCAGAAGAGTAGTAAATCGAAATCGCCCTCATCTTCTGAAAATGCCCATTTAAATGAATCATCGGACTCTACATCGTCTCAGCATCTGTGTATTAACAATGGCATAACAGAGTCTAACATGCATTCTTCCGACTATCGCCATCAAGGTGAAGAAAGGCAACAGGGTCGTGATAGCTCGCATGTTGTTGGATTTCGGTTCGCAGCGCAGCTACTTCGGTAGTAGATTGCTCAGAAGGCTAGGTATAGATTTCAACACTCTTCCTTCGTATCGGAACACCATTAAGACCTTCCTAGGCGAGCAAGAACGTGACATGCGTTCTGTTGATTTAGAACTGCTGCTCTGTGGAACGAAGTTCACGCGTGTGCCTGTTTTTATTGATCCTGGTCTTGATGTCAGTTTTGACGTCAAGGGCCTAAAGGAAGCAATGTCTAACATCCTGCGCAGTCAAGTTGACATCGCAGATGGCTTCTACAAGGACTCATTGGGAGATGAGGTGGAAAATATAGATGGTCTATTGGGTATTGACGCATTGCACCATTTTAAGCACTTCCGTGTTGTTAATTGTCTTGGAGGAAGTGCATTTGAATCGTGTCGTGGAGTCATCCCATATGGTCCTGTGAAAGCTTTTTTGACGCCTTCACAGATCACATCTATATTTAATGAAGGATCTTCGTTGCCTCCTCGTCAGTCGAACCATCGTCGTAATAATTTATGACAGATTCCATCTACACTTCAAAAGTCGGTCTCCAAGGTACCGAAGTACATGGTCAACCATGTTGTCGAACCAACACCTTCTTACTTCGACCCTTTGACTCACACTCATTCGGATGTCGACCTGGATCTGGGTTTAGAAAATCTTTATCGTCTTGAGTCACTTGGTATAGATGAAAAGTCGAACCAGGGTTCCATCGACTCGATTTTCATCCAGAAATTCGAAGATGGTATCTGCTTTCGGGAAGGGAAGTACCATGTCGAACTCCCTTGGTACGAAAACATCTTGAAAGAAGTTCCATCCAATTACAAAGTAGCTTTGGCTGCTTTGCATCGTGTGAAAAAGAACCTTGAGGGTAGAGGTTTAGCTTCAGCCTATGGAGACATTTTTAGACAGTATTTGAAGGAGGGAATCATAGAACAAATACAGGTTTCTTATAAGGATTTTCATAAATATATATGGATTCCTCATCGGCCCATTATAAAAACTCAAGCACAGGTGACGACCAAGATCCGTCCTGTGTTCAATTGCAGTTTGAAGATAGGAGACAGCCCTTCTCTCAACCAGGCTTCGTACCCTGGTATCGATCTTCTGGCTTCTCTTTTCAGACTGTTACTGCAGTTTCGTACCAACAAGTTTGTAGTAATGGCCGATATATCGAAAGCCTTTCTCCAGATTCGATTGAAACTGGAGAGAGATAGGAACTTGTTTTGTTTCTTTTGGCAGGAGGGTGAAGAACTTCTGACGTTTCGATACACGTCTATTATTTTTGGGTTGGCAGTAAGTCCATATGTTTTATGCGCCGTTATAAAACATCATGCCCTTAAATACCCGTCAGATCTTTGCTCTTCTCTTCTCATCGACAATTTGTATATGGACAATTTCCTATATACTTGCTCTTCAGTGGGGGAGATGAAAAATGTTTTCCATCAAACCACTTCCCGCTTGAGGGAAGGCGGATTTGATCTGTGTTCCTGGAATTCAAACAATACAGAACTTCGAGAACTTTTTGAACAGGAAAGTAAGATCTCTACTCATCAATGCCAAGAAGAGCGGGTGTTGGGATATTTGTTTCAAGTTGATTCGGACACGTTTTCCTTAAGCGACTTCAAACTTGGTGAAGTAACTACTAAACGACAGCTTCTTTCAGAGGTTGCCAAAGTCTTTGACCCTTTGTCACTGTTCCTTCCCGTTACAATACGTGGCCGTCTTTTAGTAAAAAAGACGTGGGAACAAGAAATCGGCTGGGATGAAGAAGTTGGACCAAGATTTGAGGAAAGCTTGGGGAAAACTTCGAAAGGACTTGGAGTCTTTGAAGACACTGAAGTTTCCTCGTTCATGTTTTGAAACGAATGATACTGATTCGTCCATTGATCTATTCTGTGACGCTAGTACCCAGTGTTACGGATTCGTCGCCTATATAACATCGGAGTCGAATGGTTCCAACATCCTTTGGTCAAAAGGAAAAGTTGCTCCAACGAAGGGAAAAACCTTGCCCATGCTGGAATTACTTTCAGTATATCTAGCATTGAAGTGCTTGCCTCAAGTTTTATCCAGCTTTTCAAGCACAAGATTTCGAGAGGTGCGAATATTCTCTGACTCTCAAATCTCATTAGCATGGTTACTATACGGAGGCAAAAAGAACAAGAGTATCTTTGTTCGGAATCGCATCCAGGACATTCGTTTGATGACGGACGCTCTCAAAAAGGACCACTCTTTGTTGTCGACATTTCATTATGTCAAGTCGGAAGAGAATCCAGCTGACTTATTGACCAGAGGGATTACTCTCAAAGAGTTTAATAAGAATTATCAGCTGTGGTCTCATGGTCCTGAATGGCTTTCTTCGAATCCCACTTACTGGCCGAAGACAGTTTGTGAGTATTTGGAGAAGGGAGTGTCTATTCCATCGTCATCCACTCCTGTGTTTGCAGTCATCAGCGAATCCAAGTCTCCTCCTGTAGTGGACTTCTCACGATTTTCGAGCTACCGCTCTCTCATCAGAGTGTGTTCCCTTCTGTATAGATTTTCTGCCGCGAATCGTGATCATCTTACTTGCGACAGGAAAGCTCGTCTTTATTGCTTAAAAGTCATGCAGAGGGAATCCTTTTCTAAGGAGTTTGAATTCTTGGAGAAGGTTCGTGAGAAGCAATCGAACGCCCTTCGACCTCCAGATTTGGTTAATCACCTGAATCTGTTTATAGACGACGAAGGATTAATCAGGAGTAAAGGTCGACTTTCGAGGTCGAACTATTACGAGTACGATGTAATAAACCCCATCCTCATGGGGAAGAAACATCACCTTACTCATCTGTTGATTAGACAGGCACACTTCGATTGTAAACACTTGGGAATCCAAGCTACCCTAACTAATATTAGGTTGAAGGGATTCTGGATTACCTCCGCTCGTACAACAATTAAAAGAGTGCTATCGGAATGCATCGTGTGTAAGAAGTTTAACAACTTCGCCTTTCAGTATCCTCGCTTCACCAATTTCTCTAAGGCTCAAGTGGACCTTTTTCGTCCCTTCCGCCATGTCGGCTTAGATTTTACGAAGCATTGGTGGGTAAAGGTGAAAGGTTCTCCTACATCTCAGAAGATGTTTATTTTGATTTACACATGTATGCATGTTCGAGCCATATATCTCGACCTTGTGCCTGATATGTCAACACAGTCATTCGTACAATCGTTTCAAAGGTTTGTTGTGAAGTACGGTGTTCCCGACGTACTTTACAGTGACAACGCTCGGAGTTTCATCCAGGGAACTGACGCTATTGAGTCGTTTGTTGTGTCGGAAATCGGTAGTGAGTTTCTACGAAGGAACCACATCGAACACAAGCGCATACCTCTTTACAGTCCTTGGGTTGGTAGCTTGTGGGAGCGCATGATACGTGTCGTTAAAGACTGCCTGTTGAAGACTATAGGACGTTCATCACTGGAGTATTTTGATTTTGTTACCACGCTCTCGGAAATTGCTGATGCAATAAATTCGAGACCGCTCACCTATACTTCAAGTGATGATGAGATGATGCCTATAACTCCGAACTGTTTCTTAAAACCGTGTTCCAAAACTAGTATGGCATTACCTGGAACAGGATCAAATAATCCTTTCTGGAATTCCACCTCTTCGGCAAGGAACGCGCTTTTGTCATCTCTTCGGAAATCTTCTGAACGGTTCGAAGACTTTCGAACTCGATGGTATCATGAGTATCTCCTCAGTCTTCGAGAGTCAAGTCGCGACATGTATCAGGCTAAATGGGATAATTTGATCAAAGTTGATGATGTCGTCCTGATCAAAAGTCCTGTGAAAGAAAGACCTTATTGGCAAATGGGTATCGTTACCAAGCTCATCCATGGAGATGATGGAAAAGTACGAACGGTATCTGTGAAAACGCCAGGAGGACAGTCGAACTTATATCCCATCAAAATCTTATACCCACTTGAGTTATCTATCACTCATAGTGGTAAGGACAATCGTTCTGATCGTACCGTACCTTCATCAGCATCTCAACCTCTCTCTGATTCGACGGTTCCTACATTTGTAACGAATCCTTCATGTCCAAAACCTCGCCGTCTTGTCCGTGTAGCCGAGGCTAGAGCTAGGGGGATGCTCTTACAGAAATCGTCTTCGGAAGAGGAATCGGAATCAGATTAGGTTGGGGTGGGAATATCGAAAAAGGGGTGGGTTTATGGATTTTCGGACAAAGTTGTAAGTTTAGTTGTAAGTATATGAATGCAATTTTGTGTTCATTATGTCGATTGAGCTTGTCAAACGTTCGCGAATCAGTATATGCCTCCCTTATACTTATGGGGAGTCATACCCCCCCGGGAGGAATTAGAATTATCGTTTGTCAGCTCTGTTTTTGATGAAATGATGACTTTAAAGAATTCGCCTTTGAAAATACGTCGTCACAAAATCCATTTTTCGGAAAAGTGCGTATTAAAAATTTCGTTCAATCACCTTTTTGATTTTTGTGTGAAGTGTTGTGTTAAAATTTGCTTGCGTCGTTAAATATTTTCGTATCGTCAAAACTATTTCGTAAAGCTTTTTTATCAAATCGCAAATTTTTTCGTATAAATTTTAAAGTGATAAATTTCAATCTTTTATGAATTCGATTCGTGATCTTCGTGTTAAAGAAAATTTAAAGCTTTTAGAAGAATTCGTTTTTGTGAACTTGACTTAAACTATTATTGGTGAGGAGTTAGGTTTTTAAGCATATTTCGTTTTCATCACGCGTTCGTTTAAACTATTTACTCGAGTAAATTTTCGGAATTGCGCCAGAGAACGGAAAGCGTAGGTAACTGGACTTTTTTGCCTTTAATAGAACTACAAAACTCAGCTTGAACTTCTAGAGAAAGAAATTAATTATTTCAACTTTAGACTGAAGAGATCAAAAATTTCTTCAAGAAAACTGCTTCAAAATTTGCGTCATCTTAATAAGGTATGTTTTCTTTTTAAGTCTAATTTCTCTGGAACTTGAGCTGACGTTCGAATTTTAAAATTTTACTTTACTTTAATAAATTTAAAAGTTAAAAAGTAAAGTTCGAGCTAAAGTTTAAATTCGTACTTGCTTATATTGGAAATTGCAAAGCTACATTCTTCATAGCTTTCAGGTCGTTCAAACATCTATACAATTCCAATATAAAAATTGAAGAAATTTTATATATATATATATATATATATATATATATATATATATATATATATATATATATATATATATATATATATATATATATATATATATATATATATATATATATATATATATATATATATATATATATATATATATATATATATATATATATATATATATATATATATATATATATATATATATATATATATATATATATATATATATATATATATATATATATATATATATATATATATATATATATATATATATATATATATATATATATATATATATATATATATATATATATATATATATATATATATATATATATATATATATATATATATATATATATATATATATATATATATATATATATATATATATATATATATATATATATATATATATATATATATATATATATATATATATATATATATATATATATATATATATATATATATATATATATATATATATATATATATATATATATATATATATATATATATATATATATATATATATATATATATATATATATATATATATATATATATATATATATATATATATATATATATATATATATATATATATATATATATATATATATATATATATATATATATATATATATATATATATATATATATATATATATATATATATATATATATATATATATATATATATATATATATATATATATATATATATATATATATATATATATATATATATATATATATATATATATATATATATATATATATATATATATATATATATATATATATATATATATATATATATATATATATATATATATATATATATATATATATATATATATATATATATATATATATATATATATATATATATATATATATATATATATATATATATATATATATATATATATATATATATATA
>SEYY01003226.1:20000-21915 GCA_009176605.1 Armadillidium nasatum
TATATATATATATATATATATATATATATATATATATATATATATATATATATATATATATATCACTGAGAGATAGAATGAGGAGTGAACTGGTGAGAGAGGAATTTGGGGTGGAATCAATTTTGGAATGCATAGAAAGAAACCAACTGAGATGGTTTGGTCACGTGAAGAGAATGGGGGAGGGAGAGAGACTGAGAGAGATGCTGGAATGGAGACCAGAAGGAAGGAGACCGGCGGGAAGACCAAGGAAGAGATGGATGGAGGCGATAGAAGAAGCCATACAACGAAGGAACAAGACATTGGAAGAGGTGGAAGACAACCGAATGTTTGAGGACAGAAATGCGTGGAGAAGATTTTGGAGGAGTAGCACCCGACAGGCGCCAGCCTACCGGTTTGGACGGTGATGATGATGATGATGATGATGATGATGATGATGATGATATATATTTATATATATATATATATATATATATATATATATATATATATATATATATAATATATATATATATATATATATATATATATATATATATATAAAAATATAACTTATATTAAGTTATATTATTATATATATATATATATATATATATATATATATATATATATATATATATATATATATATATATAATATATATATATATATATATTATATATATATATATATATATATAGGGGGAGGACGTAGCGCCGTCCGAAGCGATGCAAGTATCCCCCCATTGGGCATAACCCACGGAGTGATAGGATGGGCTAGACCATTCCGTTTCACTCCGTTGCCCTTTGGTTCGTTCCTTTTCGCGTTTCATCTTCTCAGAGCGTCTCTAGTGTACCCTTGACTCACATTGGAGTGCCTATGCTCCAACCTTCCTCCTTCTTCACATGTGTCCTACAATATTTACAAACGCTTACACTTACATTACCTATTAAATAATCAAAAATGGCAAAAGAAAAATCTGCCTCGGAGAATCCAAGAGGGGCGGATTCCAAACATAGCCCCTCATCTACTCCTTCCCCCATCACCACTTGGGAGTTGGTGGCCTCCGGTGATGGGGTTGGTGCCACCAAGACCTCTATGCCGGCTTGCCCTGGTGCACGGTCTTCATTTTTCATTAATTTCTGCAACATTCGCGGTCTTTTTTCTAATCTCCACTTTGTCGAACACCACCTCTCTTCTTCTAGACCTCATCTCTTGTTCTTAACTGAAACTCAGGTGTCTGAGTGCTCTGACAGCAAACCCTACTCTGTTTCCTCCTACTGTCTCTATCCTCAATTTTCAGCCAAAGGCGGATGTTGCGCATATGTGCGCAACGATGTTGTCTGTTCTCGTGTCTCTAATTTGGAGTCTTCTGAATTCTCAACTTTATGGCTCAAACTTTCTTGCAATTCTACAACTAAATTCATTTGTTCTGTCTACTTATCCCCATAACTCTACAGACTATCCAAAATTCTTCGACTATCTTAACTCCAAAATAGAACACATTCTTTCTTCTTCTCCTTTCTCTGAAATCATCATTTTAGGTGATTTAATGTTCACCACCGCCAATGGCTTTCATCTAGTTCTCAAAGATCCAGCTGGTGAACTCGCCTTCCAATTTTCTATCCAGAACAACCTTGAGCAGTTGGTGCAACTCCCTACCCGTATCCCTGACCGTCTTGGTGATGAACCCAACACTCTAGACCTTTTTCTAACTTCTAATTCTTCTCCTTACACTGTTAAACTCTTTCCTCCTCTGGGTTCATCCGATCACCTTCTTATCTCCGTATCTTGTCCTGTCTCTTCAAGTCTTCCGCAAGAACGGCCCCCGCCTTCGGCGAGGAGATGTTTCTGGCATTTCGGTGCCACTAACTGGTCTGACTTGCGGTCGTACTTTTCTGATTTTCCATGGAATGATTACTGTTTCCGTGAGAGGGGT
>SEYY01003227.1:7500-10000 GCA_009176605.1 Armadillidium nasatum
ATATATATATATATATATATATATATATATATATATATATATATATATATATATATATATATATATATATATATATATATATATATATATATATATATATATATATATATATATATATATATATATATATATATATATACCGATGTACTAACTATATCTTCTGGAAAAAATATTCAAAAAAATATTTTTTTTGCAACATTGCAAATGTAGCTTCCAATAGCGACGGAATAGATACTCTTACTACTATTTAGCTTATATGAATGTTCATTTTGGCAAATAAGACAAGCCATGTGTTTCACGTATATTATTTCTCACTTGAACTGCAACATTTTCGTCATTAATATTGATGTTCAGCATCAGTGCTAATAGTTGAATATCATAATCTATCTCAGCGTCTCTTTAATCCAATACCTGTGCGCATAGGGATGTTAATTGATTTTCTCTTCACACAAATTTTTGGGTGAAATTGTCTGAAGAAAAATATGAATTATTAGATGAAGATGAAGGTGAAACCTTAAATACTAATGAACCTTAAAATTTAACACAGCTACCCAGATTGGTAAAACTTAACGATCAGGTCAAGGATTTTATCTTAACCAAAGTCTGCAGAGGAGAGTTTTGGTCCCAGACTGAAATTCAAAATTTTTTCCCACTGAGAACTTTTAGTTAACTCTTTGCTTTTCATAGGATAAATTATTGTCATTTTGATGTAACATACCTTGCATCAAGAAATATTTTGAGTTTTAACATACTTCTGAGTGAAGTATGTTAAATGATTCTTCGAAAAGAGAAGTTTAAAAGCTATTCTTTTACTCAATATTAATAATTGTGATACTATTCCAGAGCTTAAGTCAGTCATCCATAGGAAATTTGAGAAAATGAAAATAGACTTTTATTTAATGTCAGAAGAACATTACAACTGGTGTGTGGTGATTTCAAATGTTTCCTTCTGTCAGCTTACAGGGTGGACAGAAATGTTTGTTTGCACGTCCAAGGTTTTGGAAAATTGGGCGTAATTAAAATATGATACTAAAATAAAATAACATTTCTTTAATATTTTTTTTTAATGTTATCACAGCAACTCAGTAAAAGAGTATATTATTATTATTATTATTATTATTATTATTATTATTATTATTATTATTATTATTATTATTAAAAATAATAATAATAAAGAAAAAACCACTACAAGTCACACCAGATAATACAGATTCTACAGGTGAGTACAGATCCAGCCTTGAAGTGTGGTGGCTAAATTTATCAAAATATGCTGATGATTGAGACTCCAAAGAAGAAAAATAATTGGAAAATGGGAAGAGTCCCAGTGAACAAGATTGGAATTGCAATTGTTCGCACAAAATTCATGTTCATAAACCACACCCATAGTGCAGCGACAAAGGTATAGGATATACAAGTATTTCGAAACCTCTTGCTCTTAACGCTGAAGTACAGACAGAAAAGAAACAAAGTACTAGCCACCACTACTATAATATTATTATTTATATTATTAATATCATTTTTAATATTTATTATTAGATAGTCGAAAAGATAAGGAATCATTCCTAAGAAAGAAAAAACGATATATAAGTCTTGGCCTGTAATTTACTAAAATCTCCAAAGTATTAAATTCGCTTTATCATATCCAAATAAGTTTAAAGAAATATTGAAAAAAACTTTATTTTTAAGATGGATATTGCCTAAAACCTGAAGCACCTCAAAAAAAAATTTGAATCAGGAATTCCAAGAAAATTAAGCTGAAAATTTTTTTTTTTTTTATCAGGAACTCGAAAAAAAGTTGAAAAATAATAAAAATAGTCTTAAACCAAGATAATCGTATTTGCAAACGAAAATAATTTGTATTTTCATCAACATTTTCTTTTTTATAATATTCTTTCAAAATACAGTACACCAAATTGCAGAGTAATTTCATGTAAAGAAATAATCAGTATACATATAATAAAAAGCATAAAACTCATTATTTTTTAATTCTTTCCAGCAAAATATGGATGCATTAGTAGAGAAATAAAATGGGTTTCAAACGTATGACAAAATTGAAATATAATAAGTAATGTGACAGTAGGCGATCATCCTTCAATTTATCTCAAATTGCAAGGTGGCAAATTACAACTATAATATTATACGTTCATTGTAGAAATCTACGGACAATACTTTTCGTATTTCATTTACTCTCAACTTTTATAAAAGGATCATATTATTATTATTATTATTATTATTATTATTATTATTATTATTATTATTATTATTATTATTATTATTATTATTATTATTATTATTATTATTATTATTATTATTATTATTATTATTATTATTATTATTATTTATTATTATTATTATTATTATTATTATTATTTATTATTATTATTATTATTATTATTATTATTATTATTATTATTATTATTATTATTATTATTATTATTATTATTATTATTATTATTATTATTATTCTTCTTCTTATTTTTATTATTATTATTATTATTAT
>SEYY01003227.1:15000-20000 GCA_009176605.1 Armadillidium nasatum
GAAAAGCTGTTACAAATTTACTTTTAATCAAAAGAATACCTAATACAATTCTCATTGAAATAAAAAAAATAAATATTGCAACTGTCCTTGAAGTCAAAAGGATAACTCAAAATAAATTTGAGGAATGAATAAATAATTGCAAAAATAAAAGACAAATTTATTCTCAAAGAAAGAGTAAAAAGTTTTTATGTATTCATTTATTTCATTTTTCTCTTTATTTAAATAAAAAAAACGTAATTTCAAATATCATAAAAACAATCATTTGCAATTTAGAGAAGAAAAGCAACTCGTTTTCTTTCTTTACAGGACGAAAAAAGGAAAAGTTTCTGACAAGCTTCGGGATTGATGTTCTTCATCCAAAACAATTGCTTGGGTCAATTTTCATGGAGTTTCAAAAGTTTTTTCTTTTTTTTTTATTCTTGTTTTATTTCAATTTTTTTAGTGTGTGTGTGTGGGAGTGGGGTGGGGGGAGTGAGGTGAATTCCTGAATAGTCAGTTTAGCAAAGCAATTGAAGAGAAGAGAATGAAGAACACTGAGGAAACTTTTTATTTACATTTACACAAATAAAAGCAAACATATACCTGTGGAAAGATCATTTTAAGGCTATTTATTTAGTATAAAACACAAACATTTTTATGATGTTGCACAGACATGCACACACGAATGTATATATATAAATATATATATATATATATATATATATATATATATATATATATATATATATATATATATATATATATATATATATATATATATATATATATAATATATATAATATATATATATATATATATATATATATATATATATATATATATATATATATATATATATATATATATATATATATATATATATATATATATATATATATATATATATATATGGCTTACGTTAAGTAGTTGTCTGAACTTATATATCGATATTTTTATATCGATATTTTGAAGTTTCAATTTTATTTGATATTTTAAAATTTCGATAGTTTTAGCAATTATTTCCCTTGTATAGTGATAGGTTGTACTTTTTCGTTTTAAGATGAATGATAAAGATATGTGTTTAATTTGTTCTACAGATTGATGTCTACATATATATATATATATATATATATATATATATATATATATATATATATATATATATATATATATATATATATATATATATATATATATATATATATATATATATATATATATATATATATATATATATATATATATATATATATATATATATATATATATATATATATATATATATATATATATATATATATATATATATATATATATATATATATATATATATATATATATATATATATATATATATATATATATATATATATATATATATATATATATATATATATATATATATATATATATATATATATATATATATATATATATATATATATATATATATATATATATATATATATATATATATATATATATATATATATATAATATATATATATATATAATATATATATATATATATATATATATATAGGGTAATAAGGCTGTCGGCCTGTATCTCACAGTAAAGTTTCATTGATTAGTTAGTCCAGTGTCACACGGAAAACTTCGGTCGTTCAGTTTATGGTAAATTGAATTAAGTACGCTAGAAAACTAAATAATAATAATAATAATAATAATAATAATAATAATAATAATAATAATAATAATAATAATAATAATAATAATAATAATAATAATAATAATAATAATAATGATAATAATAATAATTATAATAATTGGCATAAACGAAATGAATACAAATGTCAAATATAATTGATATATCGATGTTTCCATATTTGATATTGCCATATATCGAAGGTCAGACAACTTTTTAACCATTACCTATATATATATATATATATATATATATATATATATATATATATATATATATATATATATATATATATATATATATATATATATATATATATATATATATATATATATATATATATATATATATATATATATATATATATATATATATATATATATATATATATATATATATATATATATATATATATATATATATATATATATATATATATATATATATATATATATATATATATATATATATATATATATATATATATATATATATATATATATATATATATATATATATATATATATATATATATATATATATATATATATATATATATATATATATATATATATATATATATATATATATATTATATATATATATATATATATATATATATATATATATATATATGCAAGTAAATGTGTGTGCATGTAAAGTATTAAGAAGTTTGACCTATTAAAATAGTTTGCACATATTAATATTTATTAATATTGAAAAGAAATTTTAGAACATAAATATATTCCATTTTGACATTCGGCAAATATTAGCGCGGATTAAAGAATATTCTTCACAATTTCTGACAATTTCGAGAGCGAAATTCTCGTTTCACCATGTAATTTTTGTTCCTTTTACTGTTATTATCGTAGAATGTTCTTTTTTTTTTTTTTTTTTTTTTTTTAATGGGAATTTATTATAGTTCTTCCCCCCCTCATTTGTATTTTAATTGCATTAGATTTGCTTTGGTCTTTGGGATGAGGATTTTATTTTCGAAGTTTTTGGTGAGGATAATGAAATTGATATGAAACTTTAGAAGGTTTGAGAATTTATTTTTATCTTTATATATATATATATATATATATATATATATATATATATATATATATATATATATATATATATATATATATATATATATATATATATATATATATATATATATCTGACAGATAATTTAAATTACAGATAACTAAAGTATAATAATTTAAAATCAAAATATTCGATTTATCAGTTTTTAAGTATAAATAAATGTTAAATAAAGCAAAAAATAGAAAATGAAATTAAAATTATCAGAAAATAAAAATAAAAAATCAACCTTTTTTTATGTAATAGAAGTAAAAAAAAATATAAATATAAAATAAAAATTAGTGATAAAAAATAAAATAATAAATGGGTATAAACAATAATAAAGAGAAAATGAAAAACATTTTATAAAATAGTTATTAATATTAAATAAAATAGACTTTAATATGTATTTTTTTATGGAGAAACACATAAATACCATTTATGAATTTATAGAGTTTTGAATTTTAGGCCTTTTCTAAATAGGTAGTGGCTGGAGGAGGTGTTGGTAGAGTGCGTAAGTGTTGAATTTTCGTTCCTCAAATACTTTATGGACACAAAACTTATATGTCCTGTTTTACCTCTTCAAATAAATCGCATGAAAGGCATCATCTTCAGCGTGACACTTTGATGCTGCTACCTAATTGTACTTATGATCGTACTGCTTTGATTTCCAATGAAAGTATACAATTTCAGTGCATGAGATGGGTTCAGTGGTAAGTGAAGTATTCTCTGGCAGGAAGCAGAAAAATTCAACATAAGTTAAATAATACTGTCAAAGATTCGCTGCCAAAAATTGCTGCAACAATCACTTTATTCAGCAGCATTTACAGCAAACGTAATTTGTTTGATCCCTCTAATTTCTCACCTTCTTTAAGGAGAGCTAGTGCGATTGGTCTATCTATTTTTCCTCTGTAATTTTACACTCCCTTTCTCCCTTTCTCTTCATCAAACTTAAACTAATAAAATACAACTCAAGCCTTCCTCTGTTCTTAGTATTCTAGGTAATTTCCCTTCTCGTGTTCTTCTTTGGACGGATCAAAGTTTCTCTCAAGAATAATCCTCAGATAGGTTGAGTTTTCTGAGGCATCCTTAAAATTTCTTCACACCATCAAAGTTGTTAGCTCCTTATAGGAGTGCTTTTTATTCATGCATGAAGCTTACATCGCATATCAATTGTATTTCCTCTCATTTACCAGTTCTCCTACTTTTCCAAAAATTGTTGCAACACTCACATTATTCAACCGTATTTACAACAAACGTAATTTCTTTAATCACTCTAATCTCTCACCTTCTTTAAGGAGAGCTGGTGAGATTGGTTTATGTACACAGTCTCATCTTTTCTCTGCAAAACTCCCTTACTCAAAGAATTCATTACTTTTACAGGTTCCGTCTGGAAAACACTTATTTTTCCTATGTTCACCAACTTCAAGAACTTTAAACACTTTCAGAAGTTAAGCATTTGTTCAGAGTAGCCTTGATTAGTTCAATAAAATTAGCTTTTCCAAACTCCACATTTCATCTATGCTTTATATATATATATATATATATATATATATATATATATATATATATATATATATATATATATATATATATATATATATATATATATATATATATATATATATATATATATATATAATATATATATATATATATATATATATATATATATATATATATATATATATATATATATATATATATATATATATATATATATATATATATATATATATATATATTATATATATATATATATATATATATATATATATATATATATATATATATATATATATATATATATATATATATATATATATATATATATATATATATATTAATATATTATAATAATATAATAAGCTCGCTATAGCTCTCACAAACTATTTCCATTTAGGAAATTAATGTCTGATGTTTGACTTGAGCCAGCAACCTCTAAAAGGTCTAGTGGTCAGCGCACAAGACTTACCATCTTAAAATATGCTGTTCGAGTCCAATAACAATAATTTTGCACGTGTAAAGAGTCTGTGAGAGTTTTAGCCGACTTTAAACTTTATTATATAACTGTCCTTAAGGATTGACGTCATGAATGTAGATCATGAGCAGTTCCAATCTAAGTCCCTTTTGAACCGTCATGGTCTAGTAGTTAGAGAGCAAGACTTACCATCTTAAGGTTGCTGGTTCGAGTCCAATAGCAATCACAAATTATATATATATATATATATATATATATATATATATATATATATATATATATATATATATATATATATATATATAT
>SEYY01003227.1:25000-30000 GCA_009176605.1 Armadillidium nasatum
ATTATTATTATTATTATATATTATTATTATTATTATTATTATTATATTATTATTATTATTATATATTATTATTATTATTATTATTATTATTTATTATTATTATTATTATTTTTATTATTTTTTATTATTTATTATTAATTATTAGTATAATAATAATTATTATATATATAATATATATATATATATATATATATATATATATATATAATATATATATATATATATATATATATATATATATATATATTATATATATATATATATATATATATATATATATATATATCATATATATATATATATTGAATTTAAAAATATGAAAATGAGAACATTTTTTGCATAGTCTTTTTAATTTTCTTCTAAAGCGGTATTATAAACGACAAAATGGCATCTCCGCGTAACGCTGAAAGCAATTTGCAAAATATTCAAAGAACGCAACGGATCTACATAGTCGGCTTTTTCGTCTCTTTTCCTCATCACTACTAAAGCCCCAGCCTTATAAATAGAGACTCAAACCATCTTCGACGATGCTCTTGAACAACAATTCCTTTTATATCAATCCTCCTTTTCTATCTTTCATAGAAGCTAAGAAAAAAATGAATTTAGAGAAGCATAAAGCCAAAAACTTAAAAAACTTCCCGACAAGACCCTATTTTTCGTCCAAGGTAAAGGAGCGAGGAAAAATATATATATTTATTTATAGATAAAAAATTTAGAAGAAAGAAAGGGCAAAATACTTAGGTCAAAATTGGAAGAAGGAAATAATTTAGGAAAAATTAGGTGTTTATATATATATATATATATATATATATATATATATATATATATATATATATATATATATATATATATATATATATATATATATATATATATATTATATATATATATATACACGACCTAAAACCTAAACTGTAGCATAAAAGCAACCACAATTTCCCTGCTATGATTATTTTTCAGAGTCTAATCTCTTCATCTTGAAAAATTGATTCAAATGTTGAAATTGGACTGAAAAATAATTTTTTTTTCGTCTCTCATTTATGAAATGCAAAAAAAATTTTTTTTTTAAATAGAGTATTGATTATTATTTATTACTGAAAATATAGGTTTAAAATAATTAATTCTTAGATAAGGACCCAGTAATAATAGAGTATTGAATGATAATATTATCGTAAGTGTATATAGCATTATATATATATATATATATATATATATTATATTATATATAATATATATATATATATATATATATATATATATATATATATATATATATATATATATATATATATATATATATATATATATATATATATATAAAAGAAGTAAGATGTAGAATCAAATATGTTCTAAGAAAGGATGCAAATTTTCGATATAGGAAAGATTATTATTAGATTACTAAAGTCATAATACTTATATGAAGATAGCATCGCGAAGTATTCATCCTGGGACTTCATTATTATAATTATAATCCATTGCAAATGGAACACAATGCATTACCACTTTCAACTCATAAAGAAAGTCACCTGAGAATTTTGCAACAAACCTTTCTTTACTGAATTGACTTAAGTAAAAAGCTTTTCCCAATCATCTTAACATCCCAACTGGAGACCGAGTTTTTCAACGAGGGAAAACTATAATGGACTAAATTTCCATTTCAAACATGAAAACAAAATTTTTTTTTTTTCCTTTTACCTTTTTTTCCATTAAGGAAGAAAACTTTTCGTTAGCTTGATTTCTTTTTTTTTTTTTCTTACTTTATTTTTTTCCCTAATTCTGAGGTAGGATCAAAAGTGAGTCTTGGTGAAAAAAGAAAGAAATAAAAAAAAAAAAAACAAGTAATTTGATTCGCACTAAAATACTTCTAAAAAATTACCAAACAACAAGGAATGTCAAATGCAACTTGGCTACTTAAATAGGACTATTTATATACAGCATAACACACAAGTGTAAACACACTTAAAAACACATGCAAGTACTACATATAAAAAAATAAAGGCGAAACTCGCCTCTCTGCATCCAAATGAAAATTCCGTTAATGTCACCGTAAGGAAAGTTACTGAATAAAAAACACATTTAAAGAGTTTCGTGAAAGAAGAAAACCTCAAAATTGCAAAGACGAGAGTAAAAAAAAAAGAAGAAAAAAATGTTACAAAACGTTTTACAATCTCCGATAATCAAACATTTTGTTCAATTTTATTTTTTAAATCTTTTCAGATAAAATAAAAAGAACCTTAAAATAAACATAATACCAATTTATTGTATTAACTATATAACTTAATTTAATTTAATTGCTATAATATTTGCGTTTCTTTTAGAGTTTGCTCGTCATAAGGTTTTTAGTGTAATTTATGAGCTATCTATTTCTGCAGGCGACCTCAAATCATTAATTTGTAGTAAGCACATATCCACATTTATTCTACATTCTTACACATCTCTTTAAGAAAACATTCATATTATATATATATATATATATATATATATATATATATATATATATATATATATATATATATATATATATATATATAGAAAAATTAATGTCTACTATTGGACTCGAACCAGCAACCTTTAAGATGGTAAGTCTTGTGCGTTGACCATTAAGCTACGGCGGTTCAAAAGGATATTGCATTGGAACTGCTTTCTATATAAAAATAGTCTGTGAGAGTTATAGCAGACTTTAAAATCTATATATATATATATATATATATATATATATATATATATATATATATATATATATATATATATATATATATATATATATATATATATATATATATATATATATATATATATATATATATATATATAAGACAGGAGAAAGATTTTTAGCAGCTCCAGTTTTATAATGATTTCCGTCGTTGGAACTGTGTATAGAATCCTACTTCTGAGCTACTCCTTCACGAAAAACACAAAATTTAGTGCATATTAAAATCAATAATTAATTATTTGTGACCCCAATTTAGGCTACAACAGTATTTTGCTGGGATGTTCTTGGTTTACAGAAGCAATCAACCAAGTCTTGCATCTTCATTATGAAGAAAATTGTTGTGACAATTTTAGGAATAATAAAGTTAAATTTAATAATTTCAAAGTTAATTCTCAAACATAACATTCATGCTACAGATGTTCGTTGAGAATGTGTGAAATAACACGAAAGGACTTTGCACCTTCTATTTTCTTTTCTTTGTAGATAAATTACTGAGATATTTTTCTCATGTAAATGAGAATATGTATGAACATGCAGTTGTAAATATTTCGTTTGTAAACGAAAAATATTTGTAGTTATTTTAATTACAATGCATTCGTTCTTTAATTTGTTGGTAACTTTTACTACGAGAAAGCCTTTGGTTATTCAATTCGAAATTTTTTTCTTTATTTTATTTTTCCTATTTTGTAAATTATTCACTTTCGCTAAAGGTTCATTAAAAATTAATTTTATGTTGTAATACTTTTCATTTAGTTAGCATCCCATTATCAATTCTAAAAGTGGATTTTTGTATGGATATGAAAGACTTTAGAATTTGATATGAAAGAGATATAGCCAGTTCTGATAATAACTACTTTGCAGAACATATACCAAACAATATCCTGGAAAATATTTTATTCAGATCATTCCACCATTTTGAAAGTTAGTGGAGACTGAGCATAGCATTATAAGTAACAGTGAGTAAAGAGTTTTTTTTATTGTTTAGGCGATTCACTTTTATTGCTGGAAAGTTCAGCAAAGTTACATGCATATATAACTATATTTTTATTCCACATGTAAAACTGATCTCTCAATGGAATATACACTCCCTCTATCTCCTTCTCTCTCTCTCTCTCTCTCTCTCTCTCTCTCTCTCTCTCTCTCTCTCTCTCTCTCTCTCTCTCTCTCTCTCTCTCTCTCTCTCTCTCTCTCTCTCTCTCTCTCTATCTATATATATATATATATATATATATATATATATATATATATATATATATATATATATATATATATATATATATATATATATATATATATATATATATATATATATATATATATATATATATATATATATATATATATATATATATATATACATATATATATATATATATATATATATATATATATAATATATATATATATATATATATATATATATATATATATATATATATATATATAATATATATATATATATATATATATATATTATATATATATATATATATATATATATATATATATATATATATATATATATATATATATATATATATATATATATATATATATATAAAAGGCTTGCATTTATTTTGTGCTTTTATAGTAATTTACATTAAAATGCTATTTTCCATATTAATTATATTCAAGAAAATATATCGCATTGGGTATGCTTTGCCACCATCGCCCAATAAATGCACCTTTGATTAATTATTATATATTTGAGTATATTTAAACATATTATTATTGAGAAACAGTTATTATACAAACTTATTCATTCCAAAGTATTCAGATATATTAATAATAAACACAAAGAAATATTATGAAGATCCTTCTAACTATCGCCTTATAGCTCTCACTTGTATTCTGTCTAATATCTTTGAAACCCTTCTCAACTTTCATTTTTTGGATTTGGTTTTGAAATTTCCAGTTGGGTCCTCTAATTTCCTTTAAAAATTTTAAAAACTCAACTTCTAGAAATCTCCCTCTCAAAGAAATCTAATTTTTCAGTTTCTTTCAATGGTTCTCCTATCTATTCCTGTTGACAATGTAAACATCTTTGTCCTTCACATAAACTAAAAACTGTCTTGGAAACCTCACATCACATCGGTTATTAAGGCGGCTTCAAAGAAGCTTGGATGTCTGTTTAAGGTGCGAGAATTTTTTCCTTCTTCCCAGTTACTCCAGTTATACAAGGTGGGACCTCATCCGCCTTATTACTAGGTTAAGAATATTTTTCGGCTTTTTTTTGTCGATTATAATTATTATTTTCTGGAATAAAATTTTTACTATATAAAGTACA
>SEYY01003227.1:42500-50000 GCA_009176605.1 Armadillidium nasatum
CTCTGCTACCAAAAAGGAAACCTAGTTTGGCAGCTCCATTTTGCCCTCGACTATGGTTACCTTTGAAGTAGCCTTCCACCTGAGCTACAGACGTTCCACGGGCTGAAGAGAAGTGGTGGCTACCACACGCCTACCAGTCGGCATTCCACAAGGGGAATTGAAACACCCAGCCTCCTGATCGATCCCCTTCACTACAACAAAGTGTAGTGACCTCCTGGACCATACATTGGTCAAGACAGAGATAGTTAGGTCACCTATATATATATATATATATATATTATATATTATATATATATAATATATATATATATATATATATATAATATATATATATATATATATATAATATATATAATAGTTATACATGACACTTTCGGGGGTGCCAGATTTAGCTACTTTTTGAAAAATCAGGAAACCTGTCCCCAACGGTCTTTTCCTTATTTGCGTACAATCCTGCATTCTCAGGGACCTTCCTGACATTTTCTTTGTCTGTTCACGGACCCACTCGGGCCCCCGGACCCCCAAACCCCCAATTTCGAACCAATTTCAGACGGACAGAACCGCAAAGAAAATGGTCAGGAAAGAAAGTGAGGTGAACGCAGCGATTTGCAAACTCGAGCATCTTCCTGATATATATTTTGGGGGGTTCACGGGGCCCCCGCGGAGGCCCCCTCCCCAGACTTGAGACAATTTCAATGGGTTGAACCCCCCAAAATGGTGTCAGGAAAGAGCCGGAGGTCAATTTGAGCGGAGTGATTTGTATTGGAAATCAAAATCCCGTTTGGCCTAGGTTCCCAGATTCTTCGAAAAGTACTTAAATCTGGCACCCGTCAGTAGCACCCCCTTACTATTATATATATATATATATATATATATATATATATATATATATATATATATATATATATATATATATATATATATATATATATATATATATATATATATATATATATATATATATATATATATATATATATATATATATATATATATATATAATATATATATATATATATATATATATATATATATATATATATATATATATATATATATATATAGCTTACGGAGGTCTTTGTAGACATGAAGTACTTTATAAGTAAAGAAATCATAATAATATTTCTTCCAATACCAATAAGAAATAAATTTCATCTCATTTCGCTTGAAAGATTTTAATAAAAGAAATGTCAATTGAAAAAAAATAGGAGGAAAGTAATAAGTTTTTATTGGTTGTGTAAAGGATCAAATAAGTCTATTAATTAAGTTCGACGTAATCATTTTTAATGTGAGAAAGGAGAATAGAAAATGATAAATTTGTATAGAAGAATTTAATTCAAGAAATTCTCTTCAAATTATAAAAATAATTCATGAAAGTATATCTAGGCCGTATATTCTAGAGAGAGATGAATCAATTTAATAGATATATTGAGATTATATTTATTTGATAGGTATAAGAAAGTCTCTAAGCCAAAAATCCAAGAATAGTCTTTTTCAGAAGAGATTATTTTGATTCATACGGTCATACCTTCATTAGCAATGCCTCATAACTAAGCAAAAAGTAAGAATGTATTCTAAGATAATAGTTATTTGGTAGGTATGAGAGAGTCTCAAAGCCAAAAATCCAAGAGTAGTCTTTTTCAAGAGAGCTCTTTGGGTGAAACTACCCCATATTTTGAAATTTTGATTTATATCTAAGAATAAGACTGGATTCTAAGCTCTGAGTTCTTTCAAACTTCAAAGCATCTTAAAAGTTTGCTTTAATTTAGGAAGAAAATTCCAATACCAAAATAATTAAAAAAAAATTTAAAATCCAATTTTTAAAAGTTCTAAAATGTAATTTGCTTATTGTCGAAAATGTATTTTATAACTTAGTGAAACTTACATTAATTATAATTGAAAATGAAGAAGGATTACCTGTACAGATAATGAAGAGAATAAATATTCGAAGTGCTAAATAATAAAAGATGCATAGAACCCATGGGAATTCCACTGAACCATAAATTTAGTAAGCATTTTTATCATACTATGAGTTGCTTGAAGAGAAACGATAAAAGATAAACAATAAAACCTTGCCCAAGGAAGTGATTAAAGATCAAATGAAAGAAAAACTTTGGGCAGAATAACTTTATGACCATTTTTAAAAGATATAAAATCTTTTTAACAATATATATATATATATATATATATATATATATATATATATATATATATATATATATATATATATATATATATATATATATATATATATATATATATATATATATATATATATATATATATATATATATGACGATTAATAGTCATCGTCAAAATCGCCATATTTTTCTCAGTCGTCATCGTGAGTATTCTGCTTGATTATTTTGTCGACTAATTTATATATATTGGCTTATAAATTTCTTTCTGCTTCCACCTTCTTTTTTTGAGAGTGAGAACCTGTTTAGAAGTAGAGACCAAATATACATTCCAAGACGAAATCTACTTACCCCTGCAGAAACTGGAAAAAAAGACTGTTTTCTCAACACAATTTAAGAACTCAAAATTTAAAGTATTAGAATTATACATGTCTGTCTATGTTCTCACATATTATAATTTTTAAAATTAAAGTTCTGAAGATACTAACAGGGTTTCACGCTCTCTCTTCAAAAATGTGGTTTTAGATATCAAAGTACTGGTCAGAAGTTAGTAAAATTTGAATATGACATTTTTAATGAGTCCTTATATAGATCATTTGTTTGACAGGGAATTCAGTACTGGCTCTTTTCAGCACTTGCCACACGTCCAACGTCAAAAAGTACGAAATTAAATCCTTCTTTGGAGATTGGGATAATTTCAAGGGACTTTAGTCACCGAGGTCGCCTGACCTTACAGCCGAGTATACTGAAAGTGAAAGTCGATTGTAACAAGATACATACTCGCATCCAACTGAAAAACAAAATTTGAAAGGCCAATTGACGCTGTGGCTCCCAGTATGTTGGCTGCAACATTTCGTACATGGAAAAGAGTGTTCAGGCGTGCCCTGATGCTAACTGCAATTACTTTCAACACTTATTGCGATGTCAGCACTATTTTCACACTCAAATGTTTGTTCGTGGCATAATTTTATTAACTTACGACCAATACTTTTAAATTTATAAGCTGATATCTGGGGACGAGAGCGAGTTGGACACCCTGTATGAAAATTGAATATTATTAAACACTCGAATAAAAATTAAAGAAAAGTCTATCTAATTTCTCCTTATTATAAAATTTTAAAATTTTTTAAAATATATTTTTTTTCAATTCCATCGTCATCGTCAATTTAAAAAAATTTAATATTGTCATCGTCAAAAAAAAATTCTTAATCGTCCCGTCACTAATATATATATATATATATATATATATATATAATATATATATATATATATATATATATATATATATATATATATATATATATATATATATATATATATATATATATATTAAATCTCTCCGGTGGGCAAAGGCCGGAGGCCTTCCAAATTCCTCTGGAGCTGAAAAAATTTATTCCTCGTCGATGAAGGCCGACATATCCAAATACACGGAGTTTGAAAGTATGAAAGTTAAGGGAAGTTGGGAAAACAGATAAAGGGAGTGTGTTCTAGACTTTACCAGTAGAGTATATGTAAGATTGAGCATAGCAATTAACTCTGGAGTTTGAGAGTTAGACAGAGAAAGGATGAGATTGTGTGTATATATATATATATATATATATATATATATATATATATATATATATATATATATATATATATATATATATATATATATATATATATATATATATATATATATATAGTGAAAAAGAAAGTTTAAAATACACATATGTTTCCAAACACTGACCATCTTTCCATACAAATGCGTTCTTTCAATAGTGCGTGAACTGAACCCAAAATAAGTTTCGAAATAATGTCGTAAGGGGGCGCTTTTCTTTTGTTTGTCGAACTTCTCTAAACTCTTTGATTTTATTTCATATTCCTTTCTTTTTTCAATTGAGTTTTAAAGGCTTTTACAATCAAATATTACATTTTTATTCAGCGTAATCGTTTGATGTTTTCTACACACACACACACACACACACACACACACACACACACACACACACACACACACACACACACACACACAGATAAACGCAAAGGTACCTACGAGCACATATACCCACCATTTTGCATAATGACACGCGCACACACACATTCATGAAAATTTTTAAGTATAAAAATATTTTTTGAAGAGAATATTTAGAACTAATAATAATCGCAAAGCATCTCTTAGGCTGGGTGTACACTGAAGAAACTGGTTTCATGAAACGTGAAACTTTGGTATCGTGAAACCATTTGATTTAAAAACATACAGGAAGGATTACAATTGGTTTCTTGAAACTAGTTTCATTTGGTTTCACTTAACATGTTTCACGCAACCAAAAAGATAGGTTTCGTCGAAACCAAATTTCATTTTTTTCATGTTTGTTGTTTATATTCCCTTATCATTTCAGTTTTGATTACTGTGTTTTGTTTAGTATTCAGTTGTGTGTGTCAACTTTTTTAATTAAAATGAGAGACTTAAGAAGCATTCAATTGATTAAATGTTTTGAAAAGTTTCCTTCTTTGTACAATATCAACATAAATGAATAAAGCAACAGGAACGAAGTTCAGAAGACATTGGAAGACATTGCAAAGGAACTCAATAGTACAGGTGAATGATATAAAAAGTCAAGCTTAGTAAGTAGGTAAAGGTTTTTATTTCTAGAACATGTAATATTCAATAATGTAGCTCAACTTCATATTATATAATGTATAATATTTTAAAGAAGTGCCTTCATTAACTAGAAATCACCTACTCCTCTTCTTCATTACTTTCAGTTCAGGGTTGCTATTGGGGAGGGATAGCAACCCCAGGCATTAGAAAATATTTGGTGAGGTATTATCTTATACTTCTGGCTGATTTCAGTTGTAAATAACGTATATTTGGAAGGGCAGCATTTAGTTCAATGTTGATAGATTGATTTCTTGCTGTGTATGGTACTCATTTACTTTTACGAATTAAATAATGTAGGACACAGGCGCTCTAATTATGAACTTGATTATTTCTTCAGAGCAACACATCGTCGTGTGAAATACTCGAAACTTTGCTGTCAACATTCCGAATGCGCATTCGACAGTTTTACGAGCCAAAGATAGCCTGTAGCTTGAAATTCTCCTTTCAGCATTTAGATTGGCCCTTTGGGTATGGTCTCATAATATGCTGCTTTATAGGAAACGCCTCATCCCCACCAAAAAAATAGGGAACTTTAGCTTCAGCTTCATTGTGTTCATCAAGAGTTAGTGATTCTGGCGGTGGTATATCAAGTCCGTCTCCGGTCCAGTCCGAACCTAAACGTGAGGTATGAAACATGCCAGCGTAGCTATTTCTTCCAAGATCTCCCACATCAAAAGTAATAAAGCAACCGTCTGCATCAGAACATGCCATTAGTTGAACTGAATGATAGCCTTTTATAATTAATATTTCGAAGATCCTGCATTGTTAAATTTTTTTAATTCTGACACGTTTCCTATCAATTGCTCCCAAACAATGAGGCAAACTCCACAACTGTTGGTAGTGTTGCACGGTATTCCTCCACATATTACAATCGGGGATATAAAAACTGGAAGTTCCTGCGAAAACTATCCAAAGAAACAGTTCCTTGGAAGCCTCCTTCCAGACTAAGAATAGATGAATGCGACCCAATTAAAAGCGTTTCTGCTGGAAACTCCCAACACGATTGAAACTATCTTGGTTCCCAACAACGAACGCCCATTTCTGCCCAGGTAAGCTCATGGATGGAACAGTAGCTCATATTCGTCTTCTCCTTCATTTTCTGGAGAACCTGAAGTAAAAGCTATATCTTTCACCTCTACCGTGCCTTCTTATGATAATAGCCTACAAAACACTGCTCTTTTTGAACTCGAGCCATTTATTAAGAGAAAACTTAAATTGTTGCCTAGATTTTTAGTTATATTCATCTACCAATCTATTATACTTTTTTTGTAAATAAAAATATTTCGCTTACCTCAATGTAATAATGAGTTTTCCTTCTGAACTTTGAGCCAAACTCCAGTTTGTGTCTTTCTTCCTTATTTTTGGGCCAACTGGATCTACCAATCGAAGAAAGAGAGGCTTGGACATCCTATAATTACTTTAAAATTTCTCATCATCCGCACTGAGTTCACGAGGTACAATATAGCAACTTCGCTGTCGAGCCAGAAACCCAATACTTCCTCTTCTTTTTTTTCTTAATTATCCAACACCATAAAATAAACACATCTTCATCAGAGGACATGATGAAACTGTCAGAAAAGGGGGTCTCTCTTTGTGCACTGAAACACGAAACTGGTTTAATGAAACTTGTTTCACGAAACTATTTTCATGAAACCAGTTTCTTCAGCGTGCACAGCTCCTTATACACACACACACACACACACACACATATATATATATATATATATATATATATATATATATATATATATATATATATATATATATATATATATATATATATATATATATATATATATATATATATATATATATATATAGTACAGCAATAAGGAAACAAATGTCCTCTATCCCAAAATATTAATGGCAATAACACAAAACATTGCAGCTGTTTTCAACCTCGTTACATTCACTGTCGAAAAGTAAATTAATTAAATAACCTCGATGAAGCACATGCAGTAAGAGAAACTATTTTTGCAATCCTTTATTATATAACTCCCCTATTGTATTTGCTTTTATATATATATATATATATATATATATATATATATATATATATATATATATATATATATATATATATATATATATATATATATATATATATATATATATATATATATATATATATATATATATATATATATATATATATATATATATATATATATATATATATATATATATATATATATATATATATATATATTATATATATATATATATATATATATATATATATATATATATATATATATATATATATATATATATATATATATATATATATATATATATATATATATATATATATATATATATATATATATATATATATATATATATATATATATATATATATATATATATATATATATATATATATATATATATATATATATATATATATATATATATATATATATATATATATATATATATATATATATATATATATATATATATATATATATATATATATATATATATATATATAGATATATGAGATAGAGAGAGAGAGAGAGAGAGAGAGAGAGAGAGAGACACACACACACACACAAAATTGAAAATTCTCACTCTCTCTCTCTCTCTCTCTCTTTTCTCTCTCTCTCTCTCTCTCTCTCTCTCTCTCTCTCTCTCTCTCTCTCTCTCTCTCTCTCTCTCTCTCTCTCTCTCTCTGTATTCTGATCAGATTGTACGGTTCATAGGTATTTCATT
>SEYY01003227.1:80000-82500 GCA_009176605.1 Armadillidium nasatum
AGGAAACCAAAGAAAACACACAAACACACACACTTCACAAACGATCGAGTTGAGACTGGCAAGTTATTTTTGACCAAGAAATTTGATTGCAAAGTAAAGCAAAAGAATTTTTTCGCCCATCATTAATGTAAATTCTAATCATTTTTTGAGAAAATTTGATTTTTACTCGTTTAAGGTAAATCTCATTAAAAAAAATCTTTTGATATTCAATGTGTGAAACAATTAAAAGTATAAAAAGTCTCATAGACTCAAAGGAATATATATATATATATATATATATATATATATATATATATATATATATATATATATATATATATATATATATATATATATATATATATATATATATATATATATATATATATATATATATATATATATATATATATATATATATATATATATATATATATATATATATATATATATATATATATATATATATATATATATATATATATATATATATATATATATATATATATATATATATATATATATATATATATATATATATATATATATATATATATATATATATATATATATATATATATATATATATCTCAAAAACTCTTGTCTATTCTCATAAAGAATAACTTTTATACTAAAGTTTTGATGGAGTTACGGAATACCTAAGATCTTAGAAACTTGCTTTGTGATGATAGAAAAATTAAAAGAAAAAGGAGAACTTAGATTACTAATGAAAGAAAAAGGTTTGAGTTGCATGTCATCGAAGAGATTATAGCTGTGTTTGATATCATATCGACTAGATTAATGAATGAAATGAGTTTTTGAGGCATTGAAGACAAGTATGTTTCTCTTTCAAAAACGATATTTAGAAATACAAGAAAGATCATAAGTAAGCCGCTCCAAAGCGATTCTTTTGTAATCATGTATTTTGAAATTGAGTTTGGCCCATTTCAAGGTGAAATGAGTAACAGAGGCTGGGTTCACCTTTCTAAAAAGAATTGGAGATATGACAAAACCTTAAGAGAGACTGGAATACCTTTATTAATAATTTTAAAGGATGAACGGTGGCCTTCTACAGCAACTATTAGAAAGAAAGAAAATAGGAAAATGATACAAGAAATAGACTAGCACCTCGGAGGGGCGTAGTTTAAAAATCAAAACGTTTTGCTACAATTTCTCATAAGATTAGAATAGATTAAAGTAAAATCGAAAGGACAATTATTAAAGGTTGGAAAGTAACCCAACTTTAACCCAACCCAAATTAAAGGCATCACGCTTTCCAAGGGATGGAAAGGACGAAGTTGACAGAAACGAAAAAGTTTCCCCACGCAGGAGAAGAGATTTTGCAAGATTACTGGATAAAAAATGAAAATCATCAGATGATGGAGTTTGAAGAGTACTGTAATCCCTGAAGCCAGAATCTTTGCAACTCATAGCAAGAGAACAAGCAAAGTTAATGAAATCTGCATAAGAATATCAAATTTAAACTTTCAAGCCAGAAATAATCCCCTCAACTTTTTGTTCTGAACAGTGTGAGGAATACCTTACACCGAAACTTTAATTACTTCATGGGGAATTAAAGAAAACCGAGAGTAAGTGCGAGCATACAATTAAGTATAATATATATATATATATATATATATATATATATATATATATATATATATATATATATATATATATATATATATTATATATATATATATATATATATATATATATGAACTGAAGAAAGAATTACCATAAAAGCTTTTTGATAATGACCAAAATATTTTAAAAGTGCAAAATAAAATAGCTTAAGAAAATGAATTTATCGGAAAAGTAATTATTCAACATTATATATATATATATATATATATATATATATATATATATATATATATATATATATATATATATATATATATATATATATATATATATATATATATATATATATATATATATATATATATATATATATATATATATATATATATATATATATATATATATATATATATATATATATATATATATATATATATATATATATATATATATATATATATATATATATATATATATATATATATATATATATATATATATATATATATATATATATATATATATATATATATATATATATATATATATATATATATATATATATATATATATATATATATATATATATATATATATATATATATATATATATATATATATATATATATATATATATATATATATATATATATATATATATATATATATATATATATATATATATATATATATAATATATATATATATATATATATATATATATATATATATATATATATATATATATATATAATATTATATATATATATATATATATATATATATATATATATATATATATTATATATATATATATATATATATATATATATATATATATATATATATATATATATATATATATTATATAATTTTATTTTTATATTAATTTTTTTGATGATTAAATGTATTAAAAAATATAAAATATTAAAAA
>SEYY01003228.1:0-2500 GCA_009176605.1 Armadillidium nasatum
AACTCTTTTTCAGAAGAAAACGCAATGATCTTTCTGGTTCTTCTTCCTCATGCCCTTTCTGGGGCAATTTTGCACAGAAATAAATAAATAAATAAATAAAAAATTATTTATAATGAAGAAAATTCAGCTCAAACTTTGCTTCTTCAATGCCTTAAAAACTAAGATCCGTATTTCTACTGAACATAGTCATCCACACAGCTCAAACTTCCATCTGTTCCACATATTCTTGGTGTTCCTTTTTCTAGTGATCTTCTTGGAATTATTACATTTTTTTTCTTTTTAAATAAGCTTGTAAGAGGTTGGGAGTTCTGAGGCACATTCAAAATTTCTACCCCAGTTGCTTTCTCTTTATAGGGGTTTTGTTCACCCACCCTGTGTGGAGAATGCCTCACACATCTGGGGTGGTTTCACTCACACAACTCTCATGGAAAAGGGTGACCTCTTTCTGCCCGTCCAATTATTGCGTCACTCTCTCTCTGTGCTATCGTTATCACAACGGACACTGCTACTCTGAACTCTTTCATCGCATACCTCCTCCATTGAAAAAGGCTATGCGACATGCTTTTCTACACAATATCATTCTTTTTCTGCTCAACTCTGTCCCTTATACGTAACCATTATGTTCAATCTACATGTACTCTACTTTTACTGGTAAGTCTGAAGCACACTCCCTTCATCTATTTTCCAAACTTCCTTTGACTTGCACAACTTCAAACGCCGTACATTAGGATATGTCGACCTTTCATTTAATTTGATCATGATTTCAGTACTTTTCTAATTCTGGTGGTAATTACTATTCCTTTGGCTTTTGCCTACAAGAGGAGCTATAAAAAAAATATTAAAAATACTGGGTATAAAACATTTTCGGTGATATATCTTTTTTTTTTTTTTTGCATTCAGCTATCGTATCTCTCAAGATAACTTTTGGTTAATAATTTACATCTCTCTTCTTATCACTCTGTTTAATTCATCTGACGACATAACTTCCTCTAAGCTTCCTTTCTTTTGTTCTGGATTCAATTACTCAACTGTAGGTTGTAGAGAACAAATAACCACAAGACGGTTCTTTATCAAGTAAACAATCACAGATAAAATTTTATCAAACATTTTTCGATCTTATAAGGCAAATTCTTTCCAAGAAGCTAATGGCTTCTGTTCAGAAGATGGATTTTCTTGAGAAAGAAACTTCTTCTTGATAAACAATAAGTATAACAAAATGTTTTAAAATATTTTTTACTACAGATAATTTTTTGTTTCTTGAAAATCATTGCAAAGGCATTTAAGTTAGTTTCAACTTTACCGTTTTTTGAAAATTCAGTACTAATAAAATGAAATGTTTTTTTCGCCCTCAATCAGATATTTGACCAAATTCGTAAAATTCGTTATAAATATTATAATTAATAGGGTGTAATTAATAAATCAAATAATATGTTCGTTACTCTTTGATTAAGTTTATAGATGTACTTTATTTAATTTCATTAGTTATTAGTTTTTCTCTTAGAAATATTTTTCTACGGTAGGAGTAAGAAGCTGCCATTCTATGAGTCATCCTCTCTTTAGTTACTACAATGTATGTTTACTTTTCAACGTCAGAGGCTTATTACTCATCAGAATGGCAGCTTCTTACTCCTACCCTTGAAAAATATTTCTAAGAGAAAAACTAATAACTAATGAAATTAAATAAAATACATCTATAAACTTAATCAAAGAGTAACGAACATATTATTTGATTTATTAATTACAACCTATTAATTATAATATTTATAACGAATTTTACGAATTTGGTCAAATATCTGATATGAGGGCGAAAAAAACATTTCATTTTATTAGTACTGAATTTTCTAAAAACGGTAAAGTTGAAACTAACTTAAATGCCTTTGCAATTATATTTCAAGAAACAAGAAAATTATCTGCAGTAAAAAATATTTTAAAACATTTTGTTATAATTACAACCATGAACTATTATCAAGAAGAAGTTTCTTTCTCAAGAAAATCCATCTTCTGAACAGAAACCATTAGCTTCTTGGAAAGAATTTGCCTTATAAGATCGAAAAATGTTTGATTAAACTTTATCTGTGATTGTTTACTTCGATAAAGAACCGTCTTGTGGTTGTTTGTTCTCTACAACCTACAGTTGAGTAATTGAATCCAGAACAAAAGAAAGGAAGCTTAGAGGAAGTTATGTCGTCAGATGAATTAAACAGAGTGATATGAAGAGAGATGTAAATTATTACCCAAAAGTTATCTTGAGAGATACGATAGCTGAATGCAAAAAAAAAAAAAAAAAAAATTTTTTTTTTTTTTTTTTTTTTTTTTTTTTTTTTTTTTTTTTTTTTTTTTTTTTATTTTTTTTGTCTCCTCTTGTAGGCAAAAGCCAAAGGAATAGTAATTTCCACCAGAATTAGAAAAATACTGAAATCATGATCAAATTAAATGAAAGGTCGACATATCCTAATGTACGGCGTTTGAAGTTGTGCAAGTCAAAGGAAGTTTGGAAAAT
>SEYY01003228.1:5000-23435 GCA_009176605.1 Armadillidium nasatum
TAGCTCATATGTGCGCAACGATGTTATTTGCACCCTGCCTTGTTAAACTATTTCGTCTATGTCTTTCCACTTCGACCTTCCCTTCTTGTTGGAAACGTGCGCTCATTCAGCCTTTGACGAAGAAGGGGGACCCTTCTCAACCCTCTAACTTTCGTCCTATTTCTTTCACCTCCGTTCTTTCAAAAGTTTTCAAATCTATCCTTAACAGGAAAATCTGGAAACACCCTAATTCTTCTAATCTTATCTCTGATCGCCAGTATGTCTTTCGTAAAGAACGTTCTACTGGTGATCTTCTTTCCCTACTTTCTGACTCTTGGTACTCCGCTCTTTCGGGTTTCGGTGAGTCTTTCGCTGTGGCGCTAGATATATCGAAAGCCTTCGATAGAGTCTGGCACAAAGCTTTGATTTCTAAACTTCCCACTTTCGGAATTTATCCTTCTCTCTGTGACCTTTCTTATTTAATTTCCGGTCGTTCCATAGAAGCTGTTAAAGGCGGCCACTGTTCTTCCTTTAAATCTATAAATAGTGGTGTTCCCCAAGGATTTGACCTATCTCCAACTCTTTTTCTAATTTTCACCAATGACCTTCTCTCTATTACTTCGTCTCCTATACACTCCTATGCCGATGACTCCACCCTTAGGACAGATAAAAGTTTGAATTGCGTGTTTTCGAAAATGTCATAGTTGTGTGGGATATTTTGTCGAGAAGAAAGATGGAGGAACTGTGTTTATGAGGTACTGAAAAACAGCTATGTTTTCTAAGCTGCTTTAATTAAGAAATTGAAGAACGACCTGAGGCTAGTTGATCCAGGGCTACACTCCTATGTTGATAGTTAATTAATTACTGCTGGGTGGGACGGACTTCAAAATGAAAGAAGTAAGGGGGTAGACTCATCGTCTTAAGAATTTAGTAATGATGCAATAGAGAGAAAGTCCATATTTGGTGAAAGAACAGATATCTGAGGAACACCAGTATTAACAGATTTAAAGGATGAACGGTGGCTGTTTACAACAACTGTTATAGACCGAACGGTAAAGAAATCAGAGAGACGGCCACAGAGAAAAGGGTAGATACCGAAAGGGGAAAGTTTAGAAATCAAAGTTTTGTGTCATGCTCTATCGAAGTCTTTTTGATATTTCTAGTGGCGCAGTAAAAGATTCGCATTAATGTCATATAGCAGAGTGCCAAGAGTCAGAGAAAGAGAGATAGAAAGAAGATTACTTGTAGAGAATTCTTACGAATACGACACCCCCTCATTATACTTTTTCGAAATAAATTTACTTGATAATTCTTCATTTGAATTTAACATTAATTAAAGTAAAATATAAGTAAAAATTGTTCAGGTTGCAATTAGATGAAGAAAAGAGGCTGAAGAGATAAGCCTTTTCAGAAAGGAGAGTTAGCTACAGCATAGTTACAGCGAATAACAGGCGGAAAGGCAGATTTACAGAATTTATTAGAGATGTTTTTTGGTAAGAGGCCATAAATGTTTATCATTAGGAGAAAAAAGAATTTTAATGCTACCGTAAATGAAAAGATTCGAATCCGAATCCGAATCCAAGAAAATTCCTTCGAATTCGGATTCAGATTTGACCATCGCTGATATATATATATATATATATATATATATATATATATATATATATATATATATATATATATATATATATATATATATATATATATATATATATATATATATATATATATATATATATATATATATATATATATATATTATATATATAAGGTTGTGGAAAAGGTAATTTTTTATACTCTCGACCTTCATTTTAAAATACCCTATTCGGGACTAAAACTCTGACTCTAACTCCTGACCCATTTATTGTATTGCAAAAATTTTTATTTTGCTCTTGCTCCTGTTTCACACAAAATAGTAAGGCCCGGAGTCTCCAAGGTCCCAGCTCCGGTTTCTCAGCTATATATATATATATATATATATATATATATATATATATATATATATATATATATATATATATATATATATATATATATATATATATATATATATATATATATTAAGTTATCACCGTCACTCACGGGCAGAGCCCTTTTCGAGGAGTATGGTTCTTAACCAGGGGAAATTGATTTATACGTTATTTCTGACCAAGTTGATAAATTACAGAGATTATATAGATTATTTGGCTTTTTGATAGGGAAACCCTGCTCTAGTACAACCCAATCAACTATATTTTTGACCACCGGTGGGCGTGGTTTCGAATCCTTGATAGGTAGACCTTCTCTAAAGGAGCAATTTAGAGATTTGATAAAAGAAATCAAATTTGTAGTATCATTTTAACAATTAGTTTAAGGATTGCTTGCCTTTCTTATTAGGGAAGTTTATACTTCGGGTTATATTAAGGTTATTCTGTACATCTGAGTTCTATTGCTGCTGTTCAGTACGTATGAGTTATTTTATATTAGAATTCTATTACTGTCATTCAGTACATTCAAGTTAATCAGTAAATTAGAGTTCTATTCCTGTTATTCAGTACATTCGAGTTATAAGACTCTTATACAGTACACTTGAGCTCCATTCAGTACATTCAAGTTATTCAGAACATCCGAGTTCTATTGCTGTTATTCGGAACATTATATTTAGTTTGCTTTCATTCAGTACACTCGATTTATATTGCTGTTATTCTGAATATTTTTTTGACATTTGAGTTATTCTGAATATTCAAGTTCTACTGTCATTCAGTACATTCGCCTTAATTGTGGTTATTCTGTATATTCGAATTATTAAGTGCATTAGAGATCTATTGGAGTTATTTAGTACATTCAATTTATTCAATACGCTAAAGTTCATTTGCTGTCATCCAGTACATTCAAGTTTAATTCACATTCGTTATTCAGCACATTAAAGTTCATTTGCTGTCATCCAGTACATTCGAGTTATTCATAACATTCGAGTTCAATTACTCTCTTTCAGTACATTCGAGTTATTCAGCACATTAGAATTCTATTGTTGTCATTCAATACATTTCCTAAACCAATTTATTAACAAATAATTAGTAATCAAATTCTTGTTAAAATAAAAGGTGTAGGAAGATATTTAGAATAAAATATTTATAATAAAAGACGTTTCCGGATTAGACAAATATTGAAAATTGATACACCTTAATAAAAACAAAACAAATTCTCTGAATTCTTTTTCATTTTTAGTTACAGGAACCTCGAATGAAGTTATTTATGAAATATATTTTTAGAACAAAGTTTTCTAATAATAGTGCTTGTCATTTTTAATTAAAGAAATTGAAATTTTTAAGGTTAGTCATAAAGATATTTATAACTTTCAACTTTTCCAAATTAGGAATATTATATATATATATATATATATATATATATATATATATATATATATATATATATATATATATATATATATATATATATATATATATATATATATATATATATATATATATATATATATATATATAATATATATATATCGAAAGTAAATTATAAATTAAAAATAAATGAAATAAAAAATGATCAAAAAGTTATGTCTATCTAGACAGCAAAAGATTTATCAAAATGCTGAAGAGCAGTGGACCAAGAGTCAAAGAAAAGGAAAAGATCACCAGTCATTGACAGTCACCATTGCCATCTACCATGACACAAACGGAAGAGTGATTGACACACTTGCTTAAGGGCGCCGGTAAGTTCCTCTTCGTGAGATATAAATTTAATTAAAAAAAAAAATTTTTTTAGAGCGTTCTTTACGAAAGCCATACTGGCGATTTGAGATAAGAGTAGAAGAGTTGAGTTATTTCCAAATCTTCCTGTTAAGGACAGATTTGAAAAATTAGAAAGAACGGAAGTTTAAGAGTTGAGAGGGTTCCACTTTTTTGGTACAGGAAGAATGAGTTTATATTTTCAAAAAGAAAGGAAGGTTGAAGTAGAAAGACAGAGACGAAATAGTTTATCAAGGAATGATACTCACTACAGGTTTTGGGAATTAAGAAGAAATGTCATCAGGTCCGTACGCCTTCTTAGAGAGATAAAAAATGACGTCTTTAGAAGACATTACATAAATGAGTTGAATATTGTTGAAGAAGAAGAAATAACTCTGGAATCCTCTAAAATAGAGTTTGAGGCAAAAATTTGAGCGAATTCAGCTTTAGCAGAAGGTAAATTGGCAGTTGTTCCGTCATAAGATACAAGAAGAGGGAATGAATATGATGAAACAATATGGTGAAGATTTAAATATTCGACTGAGTCTAAAAGTTCAAGATTGAGTGAAGATAATGATGTCACCTCTGAGCGTGTAAACTGTCTAGTCCTGAAGGCTTCTGGACATTTAAAATATAAGGTTCATGTCTCCGACAGTCGAAAGAGAAGTTAATGTGCCTCCGGGCTCTCAAAAACGAATGGTGCGTCCAGTGCCTCCGTGCACTTCAAGAAAAACTCCAGAAAGGAACAGGGCAGGCCACCAATCTCCAAAACCCTCAGAAAAAGGATTCTCTCTCTTCCAAAATCGTCGAAAGAGGGTGAAAAATGATAAAATACTCGTAAACCTCCTCTCTATTTCTCATCCAAATCATTGCTCTTGTCTTAGACTCAGA
This sequence comes from Armadillidium nasatum, assembly GCA_009176605.1. Classification (NCBI taxonomy): domain Eukaryota; kingdom Metazoa; phylum Arthropoda; class Malacostraca; order Isopoda; family Armadillidiidae; genus Armadillidium; species Armadillidium nasatum. The sequence continues at coordinate 9,593 of SEYY01003228.1, forward strand.
TATCTAAGGATTCATTTTCTAAAGTTTTTAAATATATATAGTTATAACTTATTTCACAATTTCCGTTCTAAGGGTGGATTATACTCCTACATAAACACAAACACTCTGATAACAGGCATTATAAATCTGGTATCTTCTAATTTCGATGTTCTGTGGCTTAAAATCTTTCTTCCTACTTCTTTGCGCTTCTTCTAGTGTTCTTCCAATAGAACAGATTTTTTTTTTACCTTTTTTGAGTATCTAACTATTCTCACGAAATTGATATGTCTTTTTACCAAATACTAAGGTCCTCTAATTACGGGATTTCAATATACACCACACTGAATGGTTGGGTTTTTCTCATACTGATTCAGGAAGGAAGTCCGAATCATTCGGTATTCTCAACGATCTGGAGCAACAGACTAAAAAACTTACACACATTCCGGATTGTTTCAATCGATTCTTGAACACCCTTGACTCATGGTTTACCACTAGTCCTTCACTCTACAAATATGCCGTCTTCGCTCCTATTGGTAAATCTTATAATTTTATTTCAATTAATTTTCATGCTTTCTATCCAACAGCCCCATCCTGCCCTAAGCTTATTTTTGCGCTTATTTTTGACACTTTGATGGGCTGAATGAGGGCTTTGCGTTACTATTACGTTAACTTTCCCTGGAGGGACTGCTTTTTCTTTGAGGACTCTTCAGCTTTTGTCAGTAAGGTGAGGGCTGAAATCGTTTATGGGATTTGCAGGTCCAATCCTTCGTCTAAATATTTATTTCCTAAAAATCCATGGTTAGATCGTACTTGTTCTCGTGCCATTCAGGCTAGAGATATTGCAAATCGAGACTGGAAAATTATCGTAATTTTTATTTAGTTCGCAATCGCAGCAGTTTTACCAGAAGGTTTTCAAAAAACGAAACAGTTCTGACCTCCTAAGTTCTCCTACTGATAAATCTTTCTGTCCTCTTACCAAAAACATCTCTAACAACTTCTGTAAATCTTCCTTTCCCTCTCCTATTCGTTCTGACGGTTCTGTTGCTAATACTCCAACTTAAGGCTAATCAATTTGGTTTCCTTTTCTCCTCTAATTCAACCCTGGACGACTCCGGCAATCCTCCTTCTCCTCATCGTTCTCCTTCCAGATGCATGCTCCATGCCATTATCGGAAATTACAATTGATCAGTTGCATAGACTTTAGGTTGGCTTTCCTATAAACGTTAAGAAATCAAGAAGCTCGGATTTCACTCCTCCCCGAGTTTTAGGGGAGTGTGCTTCTGAGTTGGCTCCGTTTCTCATTTAACATTTCTTAATACGCCTCAGTATTAGTACTTTCCCTCAACGTTGGAAGCGCGCATTTGTTCAATCTATTCCGAAATAAGGTAGCAGATCTGATTACTCTAACTATCGTCCTATAGATCTCAATTGAAATTTGTTTCAGATCATTGGAATCCTTCTCAACTCTGATTTCTTGGATCATCTGGAATCCCATTTCCATTCTTTCTTATCATCAGTATGACTCCTGCTCTCGAGGTCTACAAATGATATATTTTCCTACTTCACAGATCTATGGCATTCTAAGGCATTTGAACGGGTATGGCATGTGCCACTGCTTTCCATGTTGACCTCCTTTGGATTTCCTCCTTCTTTTTGTATACTTATAACTAGCTTTATTTCTAACAGTTTCATTTCGACTGTTGTTTCATTTCGACTGTCAATAGTGGTGTTCCTTAGGTGTCTGTTTTCTGTCTTGTCTCCTACTCTATCCCAACTTTTCGATAATGATCTTCTCAGCTGCTCATCTAACTCTATCTATTCATAAGCTCATTTCAAATCTGCTTCATCTTTTGTACCTAGAGTTACCTCTCGTTTTAATTTTCCCGAATCCATTCTTGCAGATCTAGATAGAATTTCTCAGTAGGGTCATCTCAACCTTGTGAAATTCGTCTCTTTAAAAGCACAACTTTTTGAAATTTCTCTCTCAAAGTCACCTCCTAACATTTCAATTTCTTTCGATGGTTCTCCCATCTCTTATGTTGACAATATAAACATCCTTGCTCTTCTCAAAAACAAAAAAATGCCTTGGAAACATCACATCACAATGGTTTCTAGGACGGCCACAAAGAAGCTAGGAGCTGTTTAAACTGTGAGTTTTTTTTCTTCCTCGCAATTATGCCATTTATTAGAAGGTCTCATCCTCCCTTGTATTGAATACTGTCCTCATATCTGAGGTGGTTCAGGTTTCACCCCCCTTTTGGATAAGGTCGAGTCAAAACCTAAAAGATTTATAGACTATTCAGCTCTTTCAGGTTCACTTCACCCTTTATCTTTACGAAATGACGATGGCGCTCTGCTTTTTCCCCATAGGTACTGCAGCGGAAAATGCTCAAAAGTAATTGATTATTCTCATACATCTACCTTTACGGGGTTCTTGTAACTCAAGGAGTGCACTGTCAGCACATGAATTTTTTGTGGACATTGCCAACTCTAGGCTTGTCCATTGTTATATTTCCTTTTTTCCAGCCACCTCTGTTTTGTAGAATTCTCTTGCATTTTATGTTCCTTGCCAAATTTAATCTCAGTTGCTTTAACGTCCACGACTATACTCACCTACGAAATTTGAGTTAGGTGAAATTTTTGGGTTTTTCACTATTTTATTATTTTAACAACCCTTCCTTGAAAGGTGATCTGCCAGTAAGCAGTGGAGATAACTGCAAAAAAAAATATTTTAAAAGTTAATTTAGTCACTGAATGGCAAGAAAGCCCACAAAATAAAAAATTAGGAAGATTTTAAATTAGAGACACGAGAACAAACAACATCGTTGCCCACGTATCTACAGCAACCATCTTTGAATAAGAATTGAAGATAGAGACAGTAAGATAAAACAAAAAGGCTTTGCTTTCGGAATGTTCAAGAACCTTAGTTTCGGTCAAGAACAAGAGTAGTGGTCTAGAAGATAAGAAGTAGAGTTCAACAAAGTGGAAATTGGATTGAGTTTCCGAATGTTCCAGAAATTAATGAAAAAAGTAGACCACGCACCAGACAAGCAGGTTGCAAAGTCTTTGTGGCATCAACCTCATCACCGGAGGCTACCAATACCCAAGTTATAATGGGAAAAAGGGTGGATGAGGGGTTATTTTTAAAGTGGCCTGTCTAGGTTTCTCCGAGACTACTTTTACTGATATTATCTTCATTTTGTTTTTGTGTGTGTTATCAATAACAGTATTAATTGTGTGGAAAAGAAAACCCTACTCCGTGTACAAGAATGTGGAGATAAACATGAAAGGGAACGTACCATTTGGAAACTGGAGTGAAATAAAAAGTACCCTAACACCCCACATATCCAATGAAGGTAGTAGCTTCATCGTCTTATTAACGCTACTTCCATACCCCATATATATAATAAGTAGGGTGCTTGGAACCCCTACTGGGGCTACATGGCATTTTGCTGGGGCTTCTGGGTTACAAGAGCAACCAACCAAGGTCAAGCAACGCCAACATGGGCGCAACAACTGTTGCGACAAATTTAGCAATAATAAGACAGAGAAAATTTTTTGTTTTTTGGATGGTTGCTCCTGTAACACAGGAGCCCCAGCAAAATGCCATGTAGCCCCAGTAGGGGTTCCAAGCACCCTCCTATGGATTCTAATAAGTACCGAGTTGCTACAGTAATTCGAAGCATAAGAGCTTGAAAACTGTTCTACTATGCCTTCCTTTTTGGGAAGGCGGCGTAGCTCAGTGGTAGAGCCTTATGTTCACTGTCTAACGGCGACGCTGTTGTCAGTGGTTTCGAATCCTGGCGTGCGGAAAAGTTTTCTCTGTCTTATTATTGCTAAATTTGTCGCAACAGTTGTTGTGCCCATGTTGGCGTTGCTTGACCTTGATTGGTTGCTCTTGTAACCCAGAAGCCCCATCAAAATGCCATGTAGCTCCAGTAGGGGTTCCAAGCACCCTACTATGTATTCTAATATATATATATATATATATATATATATATATATATATATATATATATATATATATATATATATATATATATATATATATATATATAAGGAGGGGGAAGTAATCGTTGATGGGATGAGCAGGTTCATCTCTTCTTCATCTAAATCTTTCTCTCCTCAGAATCCATGGTTTGATTGCGTTTGCTCTCGTGCTATTCAGGCTAGTGACACCGCATATCGAGAATGGAAAAATTCTCCTTCTCCTATCACTCTTGCTAATTTTCATTCAGCTCGAAATCGTCACAGAGACACTCTTCGACGAGCAAAGAAGACTTTCACCAAAAGATGTGCTGAGCTAATTCTCCTACTGATAAATCTTTCTGACCTCTTGCCAAAAATATCTCTAACAACTTCTGTAAATCTTCCTTTCCTCCTCTTATTCGTTCTAATGGTTCTGTTGCTAACACTCGAACTGAAAGGGCTAATCTCTTCGGGCTCCTGTTCTCCTCTAATTCAACCCTGCACAACTTCTCTCTCTCAGATTTTCTATGCCTTTACCTGTGATTACGTTTGTTCAGGTGCATGTGCTTTTGAGATCTATGAACGTAAGGAAGGTAAGAGGCCTTGATGGAATTCTTTCCCGAGTTTTAAGGGAGTGTGCTTTTGAGCTGGCTCCGTCCTCTCGTTCAACCCTTCTCTCTATGTCTCAATACTAGTACTCTTCCTCAGTGTTGGAAGCGCGCATTGGTCCAGCCTGTTCCGAAGAAGTGGTAGCCGCTCTGATATTTCTAACTAGCACCCTATATCTCTCACTTGCATTCTGTCTAAGATCTTTGAAACCCTTCTCAACTCTCATTTCTTGGATCATCTGGAATATCATTCCCTTCTTTTTGATAGCCAGTATGGCTTTCGAAATTTCGAGGTCTACTGGTGATATATTTTCCTATCTCTTCTGTCTTTAGGGAATATGGGGAGACTTTTGTGGTGGCGCTTGACATATCTAAGGCATTTGACCGTGTATGGCATGCGTTTCTACTTTCCAAACTCCCCTCCTTTGGGTTTCTTCCTTCTCTTTGCTTACTTTTGTCTAGCTTTCTTTCTAATCATTCCATTTCGGCTCTTGTTAATGGGGTGACTTATTCTTCTTTTTCTGTCAATAGTTGCGTTCCTCTGGGTTCTGTCTTGTACCTACTCTATTGCTACTTTTCATTAATGATCTTCTCAAATGCTCATCTAACCCTGTCCATTCATGTGCATATGACTCGACCCTCCATTCTTCTACTCATTTCAAATCTGCCCCCTCCTTTACATCTAGAGTTGCCTCTCGTCTTCATCTTTCTGATTCCATTCGTGCAGATCTGGATAGAATTTCCCATTGGGGTCGTCTCAACCTTGTGAAATTCAACTTTTTAAAAACTCAACTTCTCGAAATCTCCCTCTCAAAGACACCTCCTAACTTTTCTATCTCTTTCTACGGTTCTTCCGTCTCTCCTGTTGACAATGTAAACATCCTTGGACTTCACATAAACAAAAAAGTTTCTTGGAAATCTCACACCACAATGGTTGCTAGAGTGGCCTCAAAGAAGCTGGGAGTTCTGCTTATACTGCGAGAATTTTTTTTTAACTTCGCAGTTAATCCAATTATACAAGGGCCTCATCCGCCATTGTATGGAGTACTGCTCTCATATCTAGGGTGGCTCAGATTTCACCTGCTTTTGGATATGGTTGAGTCAAAATCTAAAAGACTTATAAACTGTTCCGCTCTTACTAATTCACTTGACTCTTAATCTTTGCGACGTGTCGTTGGTGCCTTGTCTCTTTTCTATAGGTACTATATCGGCAATTGCTTGAGGGAACTGACCACTCGCATACCTCCATCTTTACAACGTCATCGTAGCACAAGAGGTGCATTGTCTGCACAAGATTTTGTGTGGACATAAGCAACTCCAGGATTGTCTTCTGTGGTGCTTCCTAGTTTCCTGCCACCTCTGTTTTGTGGTATTCTCTCCCATCTTCTGTATTTTCTGCTGAATTTAATCTCAATTACTTTCAAGTACATGTCCTGTGCTCACCTAAGAAATTTTCGTTAGGTGGGATTTGTATGATTTTTTTTTAATCCTTTTATTATTAAGACACCCCTTCCTTGAATAGGGCTTTGCCGTGAGCGGTGGTGAACTGTAAAATAAATAACTATATATATATATATATATATATATATATATATATATATATATATATATATATATATATATATATATATATATAATATATATATATATATATGTCTTCTTCGGAGTGCAAATAAAAATTACACCAAATTCCAGACAAATTTCAAAAAACAGACACCAAGACTAAATCAAATGCCGACAGGTACCGATACACGGTGTTCGACAGGGTACAAGTCAAAGGATGTTTGAAAAATAGATAAAGGAAGCGTGTACCACAATTTACCAGTACGTGCAAGATTGAGTATAGCAGTTAAGTCTGAGATCAGGGAGTTATACAAAAAAAGAATAAGAGTGTGTAGAAAGACGAGCTGCAAAAACTCTCCTCAAAGGAGGGGGTACCTGTATAACACTGAAGAGTTCGGAAGCTCAGTGCCTTTTGCAATAGCAATAGTATGAGGAGAATGATGATACACTTCATCTGGTCCGTTAAGGTTGTATTTAGACTCATCCGAGAAGCTAAATGTAGGCGTTGGGATCACTTTTTTTTCGAGTAAGGCAGGATTTCTTTATGCTGCTTCCAACAAACTTTTATAAAACCAAACGCCTGTTCACAATTTTAATGCTTTTATCCATCTCACATTCTGCGTCTCATGCAGTCCAGAGATCCGTTGAGGTGGTTCTTATGGATATTAAGTAGGTAGTAGACGACAAAGTGCTGATGTTCATTTCTACGAGCTTCTACTTAGGGTTTTGCGTTTAACTTCACCAGTTGGACGGATTTAAGATAGCAAACAAGCTACACTGAATTGATTACAGCTAATCATTTATACTATATGACAAGTAGAAAAGATTTTGACAATAAATACCAACACAACGTTTTTCTTACAAGAAGTTAGCTGAACAAAAGGAGCTATCGCGTTATCGATGCACAGCTCTCAACTGACAGTCGTTCAATCCTCTGGGCGTTTATCCATCCAAAATGATGAACAAAAGCTCCTAATGCTGAGAGTGGCGTAAAATGCAATTTCAGAGATAGCTGATGCAAAGTTACTAAGCAACTGTGTCATATTTTCAGAAATTGCCTGAGAAAAAGTTATGGTGAAGCAGTTTTTTGCACACATTATATATATATATATATATATATATATATATATATATATATATATATATATATATATATATATATATATATATATATATATATATATATATATATATTATATATATATATATATATATAATATATATAGATATATATATATATAGCAGATTTCTTATCTTTCGCCATTGATATCGCTTAAAGATAATCATTAATGAATTTTTGGAATAAAAATTGTTTAATTGTTTAGACTATATAGGTTATTTTAGATTAAGTTTGGTTTTGTTGTTAGTTATAGTTATAATAAATTTTATGAAAAATTATATAGCAGCTATTTAATTACAAAAATATCGATTTTCGATATACTCATCTTTGGATTTATCGAAAGACTAGAAATCTGCTTAACCCATACCTTTATATATATATATATATATATATATATATATATATATATATATATATATATATATATATATATATATATATATATATATATATATATATATATATATATATATATATATATATATATATATATATATCCCAATATCCACAGGAAGATAAGCCTAACGGTCTTTTCTGCAATTGCGCGCGAAGTTGAAATCTCAGGGACGGACCTTCCTGACCTTTTGTTGAAAGTTCACGAAACCCTCACGTTCCTCTTCCCCCAAAATTTAAGAAAGATTTCAGTCGAATTGAACCTCAATAAAAGGTCAGGAAAGATTGTGAGGAGGACGTAGCAATACCGAAAGCTCAGGTAACTTAGTGACCGTTTTGGGGGGTTCACGGTGCCTCCCACGGGACCCTTCCCGCACTACAGGCCAATTTTGATGGGTTGAACCCCTCAAAACGGTGTCAGGAAAGAGCGTGAAGTTAAGTTGAGCTGAATGATTTGCAATTGCAAATATATATATATATATATATATATATATATATATATATATATATATATATATATATATATATATATATATATATATATATATATATATATATATATATATATATATATATATATATATATATATATATATATATAATATATAATATATATAATATATATATATATATATATATATATATATATATATATATATATATATATATATATATATATATATATATATATATATATATAATATATATATATATATATATATATATATATATATATATATTATATATATATATAATACACATATAAACATAAGAACAATTCTAATTGTAGCTTTTAATATATATTATCTTCCGCTTATCTTTCTTAGTTTTACAGCTTAAAGACAAACGACTGAGAATAAGTGAGATTCTTCCCAGTGGCTTTTAGCTTCAAAGTAATGTTAAGAGATTAAATGTAAATGTATTATAGCTTTATCATGTTGAAAAACTACTTTATAAATAAAGTACAACTATCAACAATGATTACAAGCTCTTATTTTAAACTTGGTTTTTCTTCTAAATTTAAAAACAAATTGAAAAACTTCATATTATAGTAATTTTATGAACTGCAATCTTTATTAGACGCAAAATGTGTACACACACACACACACACATATATATATATATATATATATATATATATATATATATATATATATATATATATATATATATATATATATATATATATATATATATATATATATATATATATATATATATATATATATATATATATATATATATATATATATATATATATATATATATATATATATATATATATATATATATATATATATATATATAGATATATATATATATATATATATATATATATATATATATATATAGAGAGAGAGAGAGAGAGAGAGAGAGAGAGAGAGAGAGAGAGAGAGAGAGAGTTTGAAAGGATAAAGGATAAAGCGACTGCACGATACTGAAATGATCGTCCTTTACAGTAAAGGTTGAACGAACGTAGGAATCCAGCGAAAGAGAAAGGTTAAAGCTGGTAAGCATAGTAGGAATAATGCAGAATGTAAGCTCAGGAACAAAAAATTGAGGACCACAGCAATGTAATACGGTTAAGACTACGCCTTAATGAGAAAATCATATCTTTATAAGTAATTATTATGTTAGGCGTAAATGAATTGGAGGAAAGTGGAAAAAAAAATTCTGGAATCGTCTGAAGTAGGATTAGAGGAAAACGTTTAGGAGACGAATTCATCTTTGGGAAAATGTAAGGGTACTGTGGTGTCTTGAAAAAAAAAATAAAGGGAAAGAAGAAGAAGCAATGTTGGAGTTGACATCTGCAAAAAGCCTGAAAGATAGTGAGTGAGATTAACTGCATTTTCTACAGGAGAAAAGCTAGTTCTTACTTAGATTTAGCACGATCCCGGGATGAAATAAGTATTATATTGTGGAGTTTGAAGACGTTGATAATTTACGAAGGCAGCAACCTTGCAGCGAATTGCAGGAAGCAAGAAAAGTTAAGCCAACGTTTATTAGTTTTAGTTGAAGTGAGAAAATATAGAATGCATTTTTCCATACTAAAGAAAATCACTTTGGCCATGAAATCAACACTCTCCGAGAAACCCTCTCCCATCGAAGAAATCACCACTCCAAAAGAAATCAAAGAATCACACCAGAACGTCCAACTATTTCGCTGTATAGAAATGCCGAAAACGCTTCCTAGAGGATAGGCGAGTTCTTTCTCACCGAAGAATTGAGGAAATAGAACAAAACAAATAAAGGGCTACATGTTAAGGAAAGGTTAAGTATTTTGGTTCATCTCCAAGACCGTCAAGTATACAGGTGGTGAGCTGTACCTTCTGCTCAAGATTATATATATATATATATATATATATATATATATATATATATATATATATATATATATATATATATATATATATATATATATATATATATATATATATATATATATATATATATATATATATATATATATATATATATATGATATATTATAAATATTATTATTTTTTATTTTTTTATTTAGTTTGCTAAAAAACAGAAAAGGAATTGAGATGTAACTTTTAATAACTAAAATTTCGTTTTTCTTTCAAATTTTACAGTTCTTTGATATGCAGCTCTGAATAAACAACTGTCTTTAGATCAACGTTTATGAAAAGAAAATTAGGAAACTTCTTACTGTATCTCTTCAGAAAATACTTAAAAGCCTTTATTTTCCCTATGATTGTATGTGAAACTTTGCCGAGTAGGAGTAACTTATTCTTGTTGTCGGACATTTTTCTCCTGTCTTAACTCAAAATTATGAATTTTTGACAAGAGCTGTTTTAAAATTCATTGTGTTATAAATAGCTATTGTGAACTTGAGACACTTCTACTACCTAGTTGAAAGTTGCCTAGTTGCCCCCTCCTTGAAAAGGGCTCTGCCCGTGAGTGGTGGCGTTTTGTAAAAAAAAAAAAAAAAAAAAAAAAAAAAAAAAAAAAAAAAAAGGAGGAAAAACTAAACATATCAATATGCCAAAGAAAATTATTTGTCTTAACGGTCGATTTTGTAAGATTATAAATATATTGTAATAAAAAAGGGAAGAATGTTGTACCGTCCAAAGCATTAAAATACTCCCCCACTCTCTCTTATTGAGTATAAGGGGTGTTAGGATGTATGAAACGTCTCGTTTTATTCCTGTACTCAAAGATTTATCCCGATGCGCGCCTCATCTTCATGACTGCATTTTGGAATATCGGACCTTAAGTAGTACAGGTAACAATTTATATTTTATAAAATAATAGATTACCAGCCCTGTCAAATTGTAATGAAAAACAGGTAAATTATCTAGAAAAAAGCACTTTATCAATTGTGAAGCGCAAAAACCTAAAAAGAGAAACAGAGCTAGTAATTTTACATTTTACAAAATATAGATCGACACGCGTAAGTGATAAGGACAGGAATATCTATAGCCTTGTCTGGTAGGCACTCATTTTAGACTCTCCACATGTACTTACTCTCTTACAAATTTTTATCAAAATGGTAAAGAAAAATTTAACCTCGTATAAGTCATGAGAGAAAATTATCAATAATGACTTCTCATCTACCACTCCTCCGGTCATTACCTGAAATTGTCAGCCTGTGATGATAGGGCTGGATCCGTCAAGACTTTTCTTGCCTACCCTGGTACATGTTCCTCTTCTTTCATTTATTTCTTCAACATTCGCTCTCTCTATCGTAATTCCCACTTTGTTGAACACCTCATTTTTTCTAGATCACATCTCTTGTTCTGAATCGAAACTTAGGAATTTGTTTTTTCCGATAGCAAACTCTACTTTGTTCTATCTTAATGTTATCTGTCCTTGTGTTTCTAATTTAGAGTCTCCCAAGATTTCTACCTTACGGCTTTGGTTTTCTTGCTGATAAATTCATCTATTCTATTTATTGGTTACGTAATGCTACCAAAATTTACCTAACAACAAGTTAGAGCAGTGAAACCTTTTATATTGAAAAAACTCTTTCCTAAATTCAAGGCTTGTGGAAGACGTTACGTTTTTAAACTGATTCTAATTATAACCACAAGATGCCACTACTCAATTTCTGTAGGAATTTTGTATATTTATTGGAAGTAGCTTCCATTTTATGTCGTTTAAATAAATGTATTTTTAAAAGTGTTTAACAGTATTATTTTGAACAAATCGTAATTTAAATAATATTTGTGTTATTTGACAAATAAATAAACATGTTATAGCTTAAAATAACGTTAAATTAAATTGACAAATCACTTTTTTAGTGAACACCTTTAGCCAAAATATATCTTGGGACCTAATTGTTTTGACCAAAAAACTAAACCTCTAGTAAAAAAAGAATTATTATTTTTTGCTTGAAGTAATATTAAAATATTTTCATAAGCACTAACGTTAAAAAAAATCTTTTTTATCTAGTTGTACCTTAAATTAGTCGATTTAAAAAAAAAAAAAAAAAATTTTTTTTTTTTTTTTTTTTTTTTTTTTTTTTTTTTTTTTTTTATTATTAATTTTTAAATTTAATTATAATATATATAATATATATATATATATATATATATATATATATATATATATATATATATATATATATATATATATATATATATATATATATATATAGGTAAAGGTGGAGATTGTTTTGAGTTTCGATTGTTAAAAAATATCGAAAATCGAAAATATCGGAGAAGCCTATCGTAAACAAGAGAGTTGAAGAGGTACTTTACTAGACATAGACACAATTATTATTACTTATTTTCTAGCAGAACTAATTCGACTTATCATAAACCTGAAACTACCGAAATTGCCTTAAAAAGAGGCCTAACCTACACAAGAACGTTTGCACGACATAGTAGCCTAGGGCTAATTATAGGCAGAAAATATCGATTAAAAATAAATATCGACATAAAAAAATATCGATATAAAAATATCGAAAAGAAACAATCTCCCCTAAGCTATATATATATATAATATATATATATATATATATATATATATATATATATATATATATTATATATATATAATATATATATATATATATATATATATATATATATATATATATATATATATATATATATATATAATATACAAGTTCATCGGTTTTCCCTCGTTCTTTTTATGAATTGCTAATTTTTAGGGTAAACTATGATGGATATAATTTCTGGGTTTAAATAAGCAATTTAAATTATTTTTATTGATTTTTTTATTTTTTTTTTTTTAAACTGGTATGAAAAAAAAAATTAAAAATATTTATACATCTTTCTAACAAAGTAAGACCACTACGATATACCAAAATACATCTTTTTTAACTGCAAACTTAATGAAAAATAGAATTATCTGAAGATTCTGAGAACTCCCTTTCTGGCAGCAATACTATTTTTATCTGACTTTAGAATCAAAACATAAAAGATTCAGGAACCTCTAAAAATTGAACTCCACACTAATAGAAAGGGCACTTTATAAGATTGCTGTAACTTACTTATTATTAGATAAACTTTGATTCTACTGATTATCCTAAATTCTTCGACTTTTAAAATAAGCATATTCATCTTCTCTTTTCTCAGATATTATCATTTTGGTGATTTCAATATTCACCATAGCCAATGGTCTCCTACTTCTCAAAATATACTGGGCAAACTTCGCTACAGTTTTCTATTCAGAACATATCCCTGATTATCTTGGAGATGAACTGAACATACTCTTTCATTTATAATTTTTAATCCTTCTCCTTGTACTTTTCAGATATTTCCACATCTTTATTCCCCCGAAAAACTTCTTTAATATGTTTTCCGTTCAGACTCTTCAAATCTTCCGACTTTTGAACCTCTGCCCTTTGGCGTTTCAATATATATTTTTTACTGTGGATATGGCGCTGGACATATCGAAAGATTTGGATAGACCCTGATAAAGTTTTAATTTCTAAACATCAATATTTCTATTTACGAGCATATCATTCTCTCTCTGCAACCTTCACTCTGAATTATTTTTCAATCGTCTAGAGTAATTGTCGTTCCTCAAGATTCTGTTATATCATAATTTTTTTTTCTGTTAATTAACGATTTCTCATCTGTCACTTCGCCTATAATTCACACTTACGTCGACGAAGTCACCCTTCATCATTTTTTACAATTTGAAAGGAAGAGGGGCCTGGAGCAGCTGACCTTTGATCTTCTTTGTATAGCTAGTTTTGGTAAAGAAAACATGG
>SEYY01003229.1:0-25000 GCA_009176605.1 Armadillidium nasatum
GCAGGGAAAACATCCAAATACGAAATAGTTCATATATTTTAAATTTTACGTAGGTTTTTGCATGGGGTTCATAGGTTTCACCATTGATTTTTCCATAGGGGATAAAAAGTTTGCTGTAGATAAACCTATGGTAAATTCCTTATGAGCCCTAAGCAAAGCCTGGTAACAAAAATACCATAGTCACTCTTTGCTCTGTCATAGGAACCTATGCGACAAAATTGCATGGGGCCCTTTGGTAACTCATTGGTTTTATCATAGAACCTTTTGAAATATTTTTTATGGGTTACCAAAAACTCATTTCTCTGTAGTAATTGCAATAATCTTTCTGGTTCCTCTTCCTCGAGCCCTTTCTGTCAGTTTGCAAAATAATGTTTAACTCTAGCTTTGCTTTTTCTTATTTCCCACTTCCACTATCTTCTGACGGCACAACTAACGTTTTACCTTCTACTAAAGCTAAACTCTTCGCTCAAACTTTTGAGTGAAGAGATCAGCTTCAATAGAAGGTAAAACAGCAGTTGTGCCGTCAGAAGATAGTAGAAAAGGAAATGATGAAAAAGTAAAGTTAGAGTTGACATTTTTTTTTTTTTTTTTTGCAAAATGTCAGATCAAAGATTATTGCTTTTCCATGGAAAAATCATCTTATATAGAATGAGGATTCCAGAGCTTTTCTTTCTCTTTCAGCTCTCTCTAAATCATTTATCCCTAATATTGTAATTTCTTCTGAAGATGTTATTTCTGTTCTCTCCGAGTTTTATACTAAGGAGTGCAATCCTGATGTTTTCCCTCCTGTAGTTTTAAAAACTTGTGCTTTTGAGTTTGCATCCTGCCTTGGTAAACTACTCCGTGTCTTTGTCTTTCTACTTCAACCTTACCTTCTTGCTGGAAATGTGCGCTCGTTCAGCCTGTGCTGAAGAAGGAGAAACCCTCTATCTATCGCCCTATTTCTTTAACAACCGTTCTTTCTGAAGTTTTCAAATCTATCCTTAAGAGAAAGATTTGGAAACATCTCAATTCTTCTAATCTTATCTCTCCTCGTCAGTATGGTTTTCGTAAAGAGAGCTCTACTGGCGATCTTCTTTCAATTCTCTCAGACTGTTGGTCCTCTGCTATTCGGTGAATTTTCTGCTGTGAAGCTGAACATATCAAAAGCCTTCGATAGTCTGGCACAAAGCCTTCGGATCTTTCCTTCCGTCCGACTTCCTTTCCGGTCGTTCTATGGCAGCTGTTTTAGCCGCCACCGTTCCTCCTTTTAATCTAAAAATACTGGTGTTCTTCAGGGATGTCTGTTCAATCCACAACTAATGTTCTAACCCTTTCTGTACTTTTCACTAATATCCTTCTCTCTATTACTCCTCACAATATCCCCTTCCATTTCGATGACTCTTCCTTCGTTGCCTCTTCAATTTGAAAAACGCCCTTCCCAGCAGCAGTTAATTGATGCAGGGAGGATGCCCTTAGAGTACCTGACCTCTGATCTTTCTTGTATTTTAAATTAAGGGAGAGAAAACATGGTCGTTTTCAATGCCTCAAAAAACTCAATTCCTCCATCTCTCTACTCGTCACAAACTTTCACACAAATATGATATCATCTTCGAATACACACAATTCAAACCTTCATCTCTCCTTAATATTCTGTTTCTTTTTCTCGCAATCTTTTTTGGAAGGATCACAATATAGGCTTACTTTTCTTTCTAAACTAGCATCTAAGAGGTAGTGTATATTATGGGGCGCATTTGTAATTTCTTTACGCAGCCCCAGTTATTTGCTGTTTACACAGGTGTTGTTTGCCCCTGTATTGAGTATGCCTCACATATTTGGGGTGGTTTCACTCATACAGCTCTCCTGGAAAAGGTGGAAGGCTAGGGATTTTCGCCTTATAGTTAAATTCGACCATTCGCTCTCTCTCCTTGTTGCGTCACAATTTTTATTACCAATGGCATTGCTCCTCTGAACTCTTCGGTCGCATCCCTCTTCAACTAAGATGTCCTTGTCCGACACGCCTTTCAACAGTTTCATCCTTTCTTTGTCCAACTCGCTGACCCCCGACTTAACCGCTTTGCTCAACCTTATATGTATTACTCAACTGATAAAATCTGGAACATACCCCCTTTGACTTACACACCTTCAAACCCCAGCCGTGTATCGGAACATATGGGCCATTAATTGACCACGATTTTGACATCCTAGCAATTGGTGGAATTTGGTAGACCTCTTTCATGTGCCTACCATATATATATATATATATATATATATATATATATATATATATATATATATATATATATATATATATATATATATATATATATATATATATATATATATATATATATATATATATATATATATATATATATATATATATATATATATATATATATATATATATATATATCCAACCTATATTAAACGGACTAAACCATAAGCCATATCACAAAACTATATTAATAGCAATTGACATAAACAAAGCCTTCGATACTGTCCCAAGACATAATCTTATCCATAAAATCCTCCAATCCAACATCCCAACAAATACTAAGAAATGGCTATCCAACTTCCTATCAGGAAGAACCGCCCAAATACAACAAAACGGCCATAAATCACGTACCATCAACATAAAGAACGGAGTTCCCCAAGGAGCCATACTCTCCCCCACTCTATTCAACCTTTACACAGCAGACCTCCCACAACCCCAAACAACCTTCACCCGCATCACCTCATACGCCGACGACATAACTATAGCCACCACTCACGAAGACCTCACCACCGCAACATCACTCACTCAAGACTACCTAACTCAACTCCAAACTTGGCTAGTCGAAAACAGGATGACAGCATCCCCAAACAAATCCTCCATAACCCTCATAACAACAGACAAACACATATCCAACACCCACCCACAAGTCCTACTAAACAACACCCCCATACCCTTCAACAAAACCCCAAAGATCCTCGGCCTAACATTTGACACTCGCCTCACTTTCTCCAAGCACATTCAAAATACCACCTCAGCCGCAAACAGAAAACTCAGCATCCTCAAAACAGTGGCCAACACAGACATACACAACAACATACAAACCTCAATTGCAATCTACAAACAATTTATACGCCCCACCATTAACTACGCTTCCCCTGTCTGGCACCCTCTGCTCTCCAACCAAAACTTAACGACACTCCAAATAATGCAAAATAAAGCCCTTCGCACCATCACCGGCTGCACACGCACAACCCCTCAACAACACCTACACAACGAAACCAAAATACTACCCATAAGGAATCACCTCGAAATGATAGGCACCCAATTTTACGCAAAAACACGTCTACCCACACACCCATGTCACAATACTCTCCTCCAACCTACCCCACAAAGACTAACACAGCCTCCATCGTCCACCGGCACCTTTTACAAACAGATCCTAAATCACATCCCCCCTCCCCCCCCAATACCACAACAACCAAACATATACACACTCAACTAACACATTCATACATGATCAACAGACCTCCAAACAACATCCTAAACAGACCCCCCCCCGAAATAAACCCCGATTTCAACAACCTCCCAAGACACTTACAAACCTCACTTGCTAAGATTGAGATGCGGTCACCACCCAAACCTACAACATTACAAACACGAATTCAAAATAAACCAGGCAGCATCTCCCACCTGTACTAGATGCGGAATGGCCCCGGAGACCGTGGAACACTTTCTATTACGCTGTCCTTCCAACTCTCGCCCCAAAATCTTCTGGGGCATCACTTCTTTGAAGGATCTCTGGACGAGACCGACTGCGGCAGGAAGCTTCATTAGCGAAGTGTGGCCGCCTCAACATGGGGTGGTCAGGGGGTGAGAAGGTAAAAAAAAAAAAAAAGGTATATATATATATATATATATATATATATATATATATATATATATATATATATATATATATATATATATATATATATATATATATATATATATATATATATATATATATATATATATATATATATATATATATATATATATATATATATATATATATATATATATATATATATATATATATATATATATATATATATATATATATATATATATATATATATATATATATATATATATATATATATATATATATATATATATATATATATATATATATATATATATATATATACAAACCTTGGCACTCCACCACTTTTTCCAAAACCTTGACACTCCACCACTTTTTCCAAATCCTTAACACTCCACCACTTTTTCCAAACCCTTAGCACTCCACCACTTTTTCGAAACCCTTGGCACTCCACTTTTTCCAAAACCTTGGCACTCCACCACTTTTTCCATTAACTTACACATTTGATGTGTCATAGAACCTTTTTTTTTTTTTTACTCTTTCATTATATTATCAAAGACGATTGGGTTTCTTCGATTCAGGGAGAGACAACATATGAGGTCGACCACACTATGTAAAGGATCACTCCACACAGCAGAAAATCCTATACAGAATGACTGCTGTGATAGATCTTTGTACATAAGATACCCATCATGATTTCTTAAAAACATCAAAATTTCAAAATAGCATAAAATAGAAAAATGAGGAAAAATAAAAACTACGATTTTTTAAATAATCATGTTAGCAAATCAGTTTATATATATATATATATATATATATATATATATATATATATATATATATATATATATATATATATATATATATATATATATATATATATATATATATATATATATATATATATATATATATATATATATATATATATATATATATATATATAATATATATATCGTAGAAATCAGACTTTACATCAAAATCGACATATAATTTTCAAATAATAATAATAATAATAATAATAATAATGTATGAATTTCTTTTTGAATAACAGAAAGAGGGAAAGCAATACTTTTATTAAAAGTGAGCTGCTTCTTAGAGATAATTATAATAAAGAAAAAAGAGAGCTTGTAATACCAGGTACGATTACAAAATCAATCAAAATCAACAACGTAGCTGCATATAATATGATTATTATGGAAGATAATTAAATAACGCAAAATTTATTTAATTGAAATTTTGACTCTAAAAAAAAAAAATTCAGCTAAATAATTGAAAATTAATTATAACTACGGTTAAAAATTATACTTAAATAAATAAAATAAATGTAACAAAATGATAAAAAAATTTATTACAAGTTCTTGTAATTTGCGTGTAAGGGAAAATTTTTGAAACACACAGACATAAACAGAGGTACTCAACATCAAGTGCCCAATTTTTTTCAATAAAATGTTGGTGTAACATTAAACTAACACTGAGCATTGTGTCAAGCAAAAGATCCCTTAGTTTTTTTGTTTTTTTTAATTCTAGAATTGTAAATGTACTGGAAACCATTATAAAATCAGGCATTAAAAAGTTTCATAGAGAAAGAATCAATACTTCAATTTTAATCTTCATAAATATATTATGTATGAGTTTATCAGTTGGAAAAATACTTATAAACCTCGTTTAATTTTCAATCTGCAGTAAGTTCTTTCATAATATTAATTATTAATAATAATAATAAAAACTAGACTCTACAAAAATGGAAATGACTGGCCAAATGAATGGTTTGTTTTTTATATGATGAATTATTTTTAAAAAAGTACAACAATAGGTACCCACCTTAATTTGTCTCGGAAATATTCTAAGTTCACCATGATAAAATAAAAAAATTTTTTTTTTTGGAGTAGTTGTACAGGCGACCTAACTTTTCACTGGGATGCGGCAAGACAAAATAAATAAATAAAACAAAGAAAAAAAGCAATTTAATGTGGTCAAATTTTGAACGTTAGATGCAAATCACAGAGGAAGGTAAGTATAGTGTCGGTTCGAAATGAAGAAGATTCTGACAAGATGTGAAAGAGACTGTCCCCAAAAGGGATGGAACACAAATCTGTGTGATGTACAGAAAAGGGGCCAATAGAAGGGCAATATCAACAAATCGACTGATCCTCCCGTGACATGAGGCAGCTATGGGTAACGTGGTAATGACCGATTCGAAGACGAGTTAAGGACACCTCCCTGCGGCGATTGGGGAGGCAAGTAAATGCCCAAGGTCGAACGAAGGGTTTAATATTCAGCAGGTGCCCTCCCAACAGTATTTCTGGCAACACGTACGAAAACCCAGTCGAATAAGAGAGTGGAAGTCGTTACCGGAACACTCATTCAGTAAAAGTAAAGGAAGGTATGATCGATATAGTCTCAGTGATTGCGGTCTGGATAGTAGTTTTATCATTACCAGGTTCATCGACATGGGACGAATCCCAGGAAAAGCTCACTTTTTTTTCTTCCGTGAATGGAGTTGGAAGAAAAACCTTTGAATAAGCGAGACCACTGGATCTCTAGTGGAACGGCGTTGCAGAGCACTTTTGGAGTCGGAAAAGATTACAAATGCCTCATTTCCACTAAAGAGGCAAAATCAGAGAAAGTGCCAAAGGAAGAACTACTAACTCGGCAGTAAATATGGAAGAGCAGAGGAAGGATATGTGACAGTGTGCAGACTGGGAGCACAGCAGTCTCCTAAGCCAGCCGCCGCTTTCTTCAAACCGTCCGTGAACACCGGAGCCGACCCCGCTTGGAAGTCTACATGCGATAAAAAGTTGGTCCGGAGCATGGCCAGATGGGTAGTAGACATCAGTAAGGTCGAAGACAAGCACATCTACGGAGGCGGGGACAACCAGAGCTCACGGTAGTCTTCATGTGCGTATAGAAGTACAGCCCTCAAAGGGATGTGGAGGTATTTAAATATGGAAGGTCACGACTGAAGCAAAAGGCCAGTAGGCAGGGCGAAGAGTCCGAATGTCCAGAAGAGGGGTCATTGCTGAAGGCACAGGATCTGAAAACGGAGTTACAATGAGCACATAAGTTACTCCCGCCGAAGAGAGAGGCAGTACGCCAGTCTCCACCTACAAGCTCACATTCCGCGAAGACTGAAAGGCCCCAGTGACAATATGTAGTCCATCGTTTTGAACAGTGTCCAACAGACGGAGGTAAGATTGGGAGGTCTGTCCATATATAGCTCACTCATAGTCTAACTTGAAAAGCACCAGAGGTGTAGATACTAAGCAAGATTCATCTATCTGCATCCAGCGATGTAGATGTGAAATGACGCAAGAGGCCCAGAGACTTGTGATATCGAGCTTTTAGGTCAATGATATGGGGAAGATAGGAGAGACTGTCATCAAAAATTAGGCCCAGAAAACTAACCTGACGCTCATTCCAAATGGCCGAAATATAGAGGAACAAATCAGGGGAAGAAACAAAACGTCTCCCATGTGCACTTCTACGGCGAAAGAGCACAGCCTTTGTTTTGGTGACAAAATGAGTAGTCCCAACTGGTACACCAAGTTACAATTTTGTTGATTGCTGGCAGAAGATGGCTTTCCATATAGGAGTGTTTGGCTCTTGGGATATGTAGGGCAAGGTCATCTACATAAAGGAAATATCGCACAGAATGAGGTATGACGGCGATGATGTCATTAAATCCGAGTGCAAAAAATGTCACACTAGAACACTGGCCTGCGGGAATCCCTCATTCACAACAAAGTGCCTAAACAGGGTGGTATCGCAACGAACCTGGATAGTCTGGTTCGACAAGAGTGTTTGCAGGAACAAGGGTAGTTGATCCCTCAGGACCAAGGAATGAAGTTTGTTCAGAAGGCGCCCTCCAAGTGGAATCGTAGGCCTTCTCTAGATTTAAAGAAAAAAAAAAAAAAACGGTTAAAACAGTTTTGCTGGTGGAAAAGGATTCGCGGACGTCGTGGTTCAATCGAAGAAACGGATCCATCGTAGAGCTATGCTTGCGGGATACAAATTGAAAAGAAAACGCGTGGTGTCACCAAGGTGGGGAGAACCTATATTGGGTTGTAAAAACTGAGGAGAAACTCCGAGGCAGAGAGATGGAGGGGGCGGATCATTTGATACGAGATGCCATCCGGACCAGATGCCCAGTCCTTGCACATCCTGGAGCTCAGCCCACGTAAATAAGGTGGTTATAAGGAGAGTCGGCGCCAGATGGGACAGAGAAATCCGGTGTAGCTCGAGAATGGAGTGTGGGCAAAAGCTCCCGGTATCGGAATTTGCAAGGGCAGGCTGCAAAGTGATGACCCAAGTAATCTTCCTCTGCCCCGGAAAGGTGATGAACTCAGAAGTGTCAAGGACATAACAGAATTATGGGAGGGTCCCTATGATGTTTAAGAGAGACCTTTTGGACAGTCTTGTATACCGAAGGCAGTGGTATGGAAGAGTTCATGGAATTGAATACACAGTTCCTAAAATATTATTTACCTGCTCTGCGGTTTAGTCGTCAATAACAGCCGCAGCAGCCTTAAAGAGAATCAGCTTAGAAACAATTGGATTTCGTTTTAAAGATCTATAAAGTTTCCTCTAATAGCGAGACGCTCCGGCACACTCCGGTGTCACAGGGTTGTCACATCCCGAGAGCGTGGAATGCAATCCTCAGCCGCCCTGAGGGTTGCATCGACAAAATAGGTGAAACTATAGAACTGCGGGGCGGAAAAACAGGAAATAAGAAGGGGGGAGAGAAAGGGTGACTATAACATCACAAGTTAGAATTCAGAGTTCGGTACACCACACTCCAAGAAGGTGGGTTGCGGATGTGACCTCGGGAGCCCCCGGAACTCCGCGCCCGATCCTATTCATCAACCACATGGGACAAGACGCAGAGTTCAAGATTATGCACCCAAGTGCTGGATAGTCTCCTGTGGTGGTTAGCTGAGGGTCAGGTCTTCTACAATGGGCCCGCTCAAAGGCGAAAAGGACCGGTTTCTAACCTGTACCTCATCCGCGAAAGGAGAGTGGGTCGGACCCGGACCCATACAGAAACAAGACACCCAACAGACCACAAAAGGTAAGGTGAAGGGAGAAAAATAGGGGAAGTTCGTAAGAAAGCAGATATACGTGCCAGTGTACGTAAGTGGGATGGGGTAACGAAACTAGGAAAAGGAAAACATGAAATAAAGAAAACATAAATGGGGAGAAAAAGAAACTAAGGGGTAGAAATGTGTTACCTCGCAAATATCCACAGAGGATATCTGTATCCACTCACGACAGTAAGGTGGGAACGTTATCGAGGGGGAGATGATGATAATAATACATTTGGCACATGCATAAATGGGTAGAACACACAAAACCACTTTAAGGGAAATAAAAAATAATTATAACTGTAGGTAGATCAATCTAAGCAGATTATCATTTAATTTCATCGAAACGATGAAAAAAAGGAACATACAGAGTACACGTTTATTTACCGTACCTTACAACCTCATTTCATCATCTTTTGTGAGGAAATGAGGCTTTACTCTAACTCTGGTATAAACAATACTGAATGAGTATATCACATATCTTCCATTAAAGACTCTTCAAAGATATCTTTCACAGTTTTGGAGTTTCATGTTATTATTAAAGGTGTTAGTTTGTTACCTCATTTTAACACACTATCGAATCTCTTTTAATAAAATTAGACACCAACACAACTAAAAATTTCAGCATTATTTTTCAGTACAAAAATTCATTCTAAAACACCAGCCTGCAAAGTTAAGATCAATGAAAATCCTGCTTTATCTACTGACTGATTTTGTGTTATCTGAACTGCTGATTTCAAATGTAACCACCATTTATCCTTTTTCAACTTCATTCTGGTTTTGAATACCTCATCTTTGAAAAGTTTTTGAATATCTGGACCACTGAAAGCACCTTCCTTTTGAGTCCTGGAACTGTTGCATATGTATTTAAAACGCTCCTCTTCTTTTGAGTCTTTAAAAAAAAATTTCATAAACTCTAGTTTTTGTGTGGAGGCTAGGTAGGATTTTTTGTGTCAAATAAACTTTGCCACACTACCTATATTTCTGTTTCCAGGTTCTACAAATACCTTATGTTGACACTCCTTCCAGGTCCAGTTTATTTTTTTTCATCGTGGCTATGGATAGTGGATGCATCATCCCTGATGTTCAAGCAGTATTCAGAATATCTCAAGATCTCCGCAATTTACGCATTCATGATCACGGTATTTCAGTTTGGTAGGAATTACTTCTAACTTCTCGTAGCGTTCTTTCAGATACACTGAATGTTTTACTGATATTCAAGCATATTTATTGCTATTGTGAAGTAGTACTACTACTACGAGGCTTTCTCTTACATGAATCAATGAGGAGCCTCAATTCATTCCCATCACGCTTTATGTTATAATAAATTAGATCACAATCTTGAGAAAAACATTTAAGTAAATTTTATTTCTGTAACTGAACCATGAAAAAGAAATATTAGAGGTCAGTAAAGGTTTCCTTTTACTCTAGATCTTAATAGTTCCCGAATCTTTAGGAAGACCCAAATCTCTTAGTCATTCAGTTCAAGCTGCGAAAAAAGTTTGGGGTTCAGAACTGCATAAAACTCAACATCGTCGTTATCGCAGGATTCTGTTTAAGTCTTTAGTTGCATCATCTAGTTTTCTGGAATGAAGGAATTGGTATACCAGGGCATGTAAAATTTTATATATATAAAATATATATATATATATATATATTATATATATATATATATATATATATATATATATATATATATATATATATATATATATATATATATATATATATATATAATAATATATATATATATATATATATACAGGTGGTACATTCAGACACACAATCGCTTTCTTATTCTTTGATTTAAACGTTTGAACTATCACGTGAAGAAAGATAGTTGTCAATGATCTTGTGGTTTCCTCCTGACCGAATATCATTTTCTTACCAAGCGACCACTCTCTGTATTCTTCTATTCTACACAAATAAAGCAAATATCCTGGTCAGCTTGAACCTCTGACAACTATGTGACTCACATAATGATTCATAAGGTCATGAAATAGGCCTATCTAATTACTTACATATTAAATATATTTTTTTTATTGTATAAAACAAATTTTCACAACCTTACAAACAAACATAATAATGATATAGCAATAATGCTCCTCAGGAAACCTAATTATTTAATGAAATTAATAATACAAAATACAAATTTATTAAACTTTGGGCCCACTGAATACGGTACGTAATGAAATCTTTAAATTATTTTTTTCCGAAACTAAGCACAAAAAACATCTATATGAATCAGTTATTAACATTCAAACAAGTTTTTCAAGGTTGACTTATGTAATTAATCCAACTTTGTAAATATTTTTAAAGTCCCTGTAACCAAAACCTAATCACCGATTTCACAAGTGATTTTCTCTCTTTTCTCTTCATTCCACTTTAATTATTTCCATTTATTTTCTTTAAGTTAAATCTTATAACAGTTTATAATTTTGATATCATGCTCAAACTCAAATCTAGGTAGAATTTGATTACATCATCCAAGAAGAGCAGTTTAAATATATTTAATATATATTATATATATATATATATATATATATATATATATATATATATATATATATATATATATATATATATATATATATATATATATATATATATATATATATATATATATTATATATATATATATATATATATAATATATATATATAACGAATAATTAAAAGAAAACTGAAAAACAAATTTTTTGAGACCAAGTAATTTCAATAAGAACAAAAATAAATAAATAAATAAATAAATATATAAAACAAACATTAAAAAGAAGTTTAACAATTTGTACTAAACTTTTGCACCGTCAGACAATACATTAACTTCCACAGACAAGTGATAAACAAAACTCAATAATACTAATATTTAAAATCATTTCTTTATAAAAACAGACTGATGATAATTAACTGAATAAGAATTATTACAATTACATTAACCAGTAGTATTAGAAAGTGTAGCTTTGCAACATATCCATCAGTAAAGTTTATCGTGGACTGAATAAAATTTTTATTCAGTCCACAAACAACTTTCAAACATTTTCTAAGGATGTGATCATCACAAAATACTTTTCTATCTCCTACTGGAATAAAATTATGCTCATAAGTGGTATTGGTACCTAATAATAATAATAATAATAATAATCCCTTGCAAAAGATTAAAAGTTTCGGAATATATATATATATATATATATATATATATATATATATATATATATATATATATATATATATAATATATATATATATATATATATATATATATATATATATATATATATATATATATATATATATATATATATAGGGACGATTAATCATCATCGTCGTCAATTTTCGGCAGATTAATTTTCATATATTAGCACCCATCTTCTACTGAGAGTATAATATATATACTCCAAGACGAAATCGAATTACCCGAGAAACTAAAGAAAAGATTGTTTCAGCATCACAATTTAAGAGATCTAAATTTAAAAAGTACTAAAATTTGACATGTCTGTCCATGTTCTCACAAACTATAATTTTTAAAATCAATGTTCTGATTATACTTTATACTATATATTAAAATTACATGCACTCTTACAGATTAAAATAAAGAATATGGACAATTTCATTCTTCTTTACTATAAAATTGTTAAATTTATTAAAATAATGGAAATTTTTTTAAATATACTTTTTCAATTTCATCGTCAAAAAATTCTTAATCATCTCATCCCATGACTATATATATTATATATATATATATATATATATATATATATATATATATATATATATATATATATATATATATATATATATATATATATATATATATATATATATATATATCATTAACTCTACACGTATACTTATATACTTAGTAAGAGTATAAAAATACAATAATATTAGCATCTATAACAAAAAATCAAAGCCACGAGTCTATTGATCAAGTTTGGGTTCTATTATACCATTTGTACCCATGATAGTGTACATGCCCATGTTATATCCTTACACTAGACAAAATAAATACAATCTTAACATATGGAACAATTAAGCTCAGAAACATCTACTTAAAGAATAATTGAATGAAAAAAAAAAAAAAAAAAAAAAAGCTCGGTTTAAAAAAAAAAAAATAAAAAAATATATATATATATATATATATATATATATATATATATATATATATATATATATATATATATATATATATATATATATATATATATATATATATATATATATATATAATATATATATATATATATATATATATATAAGCTCAAAACATTAAAACTATGAACAGAAAATGAATAGAAAAAAAAAAAAAAAATTAATTAGTAAAAATTGAAAAAGAATAAATTCTTTGTTAAATACTCCTATTTAAAGGAAGATCCAGTTCTAAGTAGAAAATTAGTAATAATAGTAATATCTGAGGCACCATTCAAACTTGACCAATAGGAGACAACTGTTATTCCACTTTTTTGGTAGTAGAAACTTTGGTTTTGGAGAAGATGTCTGAGAAGGCTAAAGTTCCTCCAAAGACCAGGAAGGAGCCCATCCAATGGTAAAGGGTAAAAGGATTACTGAAGTAGAAAATGGAGAATAATAAAGACATGAACTTCCTTAATGTCAAGACCAAAGTCACTGTAAGGGCGGCACATTCTGATGTCAGAGTAAATACTGAACCAATGCAGATATATCTTTATAAAAAGAATTAAGGATATATATATATATATATATATATATATATATATATATATATATATATATATATATATATATATATATATATATATATATATATATATATATATATATATATATATATATATAATAATATATTATATATATATATATATATATATATATATATATATATATATATATATATATATATATATATATAAAAAAAATTACGTGGTTGTTACTGACAAAGATTATTCACAAGAAAATAAATTAAAAATATTAAAATACAAATACTAACTTATTTTATTAAGACTTTTAGAAAATTTGGAAATTTTTGAATTATTTAATAATAAAGATTAGTAAATTCATCAATAAGGTTGCTCTGATGACTATTGAAATTGTGAACATTTTTAATACAGAAAGCCTCCAACATCCTTTTTTTTCACCTTTTTTTGTATATTATTTTTGTTTTTTTTAGTATTGAACCTGGATGAGGAGAAACGTGTGCCTTTTTCGAGACTTCTCCAGTTTTATAAAATGTTTTATTCCAACAACAATCAATAGAATGCACAGACCTGCAAAATGCTATATCTCCCTTACCTCCTAAACTAAATGAAAATTTCCTTTAGAATATGAAACCCTTGTGAATGAGAAGGGGGGGGGGGGGGTGAAAACTTGAGGTATAGTTTTTAAATATGCTAGCTAAAAAATGAAAATATAATAAATTAAAAACAGCAATTCACTACATGGAATAATTTGTAAATATCAATAAAACTTTGGGTGAGAACATAAATGTCCCGAAGAATAAAATCTAAAAAGTACAAGAAAAATTACATAAGTAAAAAAGAAAACATCATTTTATACAAGTAGAACAAGGAAAAATATGTGTTTTATCAGAAAGTGTTCAGAAAAGAAGTGAAAATGAA
This sequence comes from Armadillidium nasatum, assembly GCA_009176605.1. NCBI lineage: Eukaryota > Metazoa > Arthropoda > Malacostraca > Isopoda > Armadillidiidae > Armadillidium > Armadillidium nasatum. Next base: position 14,517 of record SEYY01003229.1, read on the forward strand.
AGCTTTTATCAAAAGTAACAAATCCTATTCTTAACAAACAAAATAAACCTGCTGAAATGATCAATTAGTTCTGCTTCAAGACTGGGGTACGAAAAAGAAAACTTGACAGAGGATTGATTAATTAGACTTAAAATACAAGATGAAAAAGAAAATGCAACTAAATAGCTACATGTATAAAAGTAAAACCCAATATATCAATAATTAACCAAATATAACAAAAAACTAATGCTAATAGCTATATATTTAAAAAATAAGTCAGTATTTGCATTTTAAATATTTTTAATTTTTTTCTTGAATAATCTTTCAAACAACCACACAATTTTTTTCCTTACCTTTTATAAATATATATAATATATATATATATATATATATATAATATATATATATATAAATATATATATATAATATATATATATTATATTATATATTATATATATTATATATATATATAATATTATATTATATTTCAGTATTTAAAAAGTATTTAAAATAATTTGAAATTAAATAGTATACTAAATAGTGAAGGTTTCACTAAGTAAAGAATACTTCTTTCTTTGTCAATCTATTTTTGTAAATTTGGTCATTTCAGGAACTAAATGATTCTTTAATAATAACTAAACTTTATCAATAAAGATTAATTTCAATTATATATTTCCATTGTTAAGTAGACACAAAATATTGTAATCATAAAACTTCCAATATAAAATGCATCAACTCACATTATTATAATTATGTAATAATTGTGGCAGTATTTTAAAATTATTTTTCTCTGAATTCTTCTTCAGGTTTTCATTTCGTTTTCTAAAGTAAGCCTTAATTAACTTTTTCAGGAGGGATATCTTATGCTTACATTAGTGAAGGTTTCACTAAGTAAAGAATACTTCTTTCTTTGTCAATCTATTTTCCCTCTCTCTCTTTGACTCTTAGAATCTTTCTTAATCCACCTCTCCTATCTGTTTCCCTCTCAACCACCCTATCTTTTTTTCTCACAAATCCTATATTTTTCCTACTTTCATTTCTATTTTGTAACCCTTGCTCTCTCTCTCTCTCTTTCAAATTGCAAATCGAACCCTTGAATCTCTAATTATATCATCCTAAGGGCATTTGAATCTACATTACATACTTTTGTGCTATAGCTCATTTCACTCTTTGTTACATAAATATAACCCTTGGTTTATAAAAATATTTACTGATAAAATATTTTTCCAAATCGTGACAATATACCTTTTTTTCTTATTGGGAGTTCTTGTTTTACTATCTATTCTGATATGTATGTCCTGAACACAAATCATATCCCCTCTAACAAACCTTCCTTACATAATGCACATGCACAGTTCTTCCAATCACATTTTATGACTCCTACTTGCTAAGTCACTATTATTCTTTAGGCTCCACATTGTACTGTTCCAAGCATATTGCCTTTTCTTAGGTAAGGGGTCTAAACTAATGCACAGAACAACTATTATAAAGTTTGCTCATTACCTCCTTATTCTTATTAAGCAGCATTACAGTTTATAATTTCTAACAATTTTGTCAGCTCTATTCCTAGTTTCCAAATATACTCTTCTACTTTGAAAATGCCATTTAAAAAATCACACCTAAACCTTTTTCTTTGTCAAAAGTTTCCAGTCATTTTCCATTTGGGTCACAGTACCTTATACGCTTTGCTATTGAAATTCGGCTGCCATTTATCAGTTCGACCTTAGGTTATTTTTTCCATGACCCTCAAAATTCTCAATACAGGTAACCAATTTAGTATAATCAATAAACTTTGAAACTCTTTTGAAACTCTACGTTTTATTCCCTCTTTTAATTAATTTACATAATTAGGAAATGTAGAAAACGATAAGAAACCACATTTTATCAGTTTCCAAGATGACCTATTAAGAGGACTATTAAGAACTGCATACTGACTTATGTTAGTCAATAATTTATATCCAGTAAGAAACCAGTCCACTTATTTTATATACACAATACTTTAATAACTTGTGCATCATCGTTGCACAGAGTACTTTTTTACTTTTTCTTAACCGTTTTACTGAAACTAAGAAATAAAATCAACAGAACTCCTTTGTCACCACAATCAGTAAATGCTCCATGAAATCCAAAAGGTTTGTCTGACAACATCTACCCTTCCTAATTATATATATATATATATATATATATATATATATATATATATATATATATATATATATATATATATATATATATATATATATATATATATATATATATATATATATATATATATATATATATATATATATATATCGTTAGGAAGAAAATTAAAGGATTGATCAAAATTTTTAGGATTCCAGCTGGAACTAAAATTGTTAGTTTTGGCATACCCCTAAATTCAAAATGATATAGACAACCTATCAAGGAACTTAAAATACTTACCTTATTAGTAAGAGAAATAGTGGGAAAACTGTGGAATACAGAAAAATCAAGATACTTAACCTTTAACCTTGACACATACAAGTTTTAAAGATAATTAAAAAGGATACTGTGTAAGTGTGTTCCCAAGAAGGTAGAGCCAAAGTCTTGGTATGGTAGATAAATATGGTATTGTAGCTAATTCTGGCAGGGGACTTGATGCATTAAATTTCAAAACGTGTTCGTAAATACTCGGAGACGTCAGTAAAAATGCGGGTATGGAGAGTGCGTGCTATAAAAAATAGAAATTAACCTTAATTAAGGATGAATGGAAAAATTATTACAAAAGTAATGCAACGAACTATTTAAAACATTAAAAAAAAAGGTATTTATTACATGTCCTCTTTTAACAAAAAAAGGTATTCAAAAGGCTTTATTACATGTCCTCTTTTAACTTTTAAAACTAAAAATATGACCTAATTAGAGAAAGCGATTTTTCCTATGCCATACTTTGACTTAAACTTACGATGTAAAATAATGCCTCTTTTGGATGTTTGCCATATTTTGTATACAAGCACTCTTGATAAATGCCCATTCGAGCAGACAAGAAAAGAGCAAAAGTCAAAATAAAAATGCCCTGCAGCCAAGTAATGAAGTCTGCTTGATAATCATCTGGATTTTCACTCTGTAGAAACAGTTATACAAAATTTATTATTTTATTATCAGGATTGTGGAGCCAGATACTTTTGCAGGCTCCAGACTTTTAATTAAATAGGTAGCATATAAATTATATTTTTACTGTTCATCCGGCCTAAAAGTTGGGCAACACAGTTCATATCCGCAGTCAACAAATTCGCAGAGTAAGCAGCAGTAACATTTGATAAAATGATAAGATAAGAATTACCTTTCAATTCATTTTTCATAACATATTAGTAACGCTTGTTGATCCGAAACATTTTACTCACGAAGAAGACGAAAATCAGTAAACCAATGTAAAAATAACTTTACTTTAAAATTTTAACTGCAATTATAGCTTATTTAATTCTGATGTAATTTTTGAGCAGCGTCAAATAATATTTTAATATTTTATAATATAAAAAGTTTAAACTATGGGAGTTGTTATTTTTTCTCAAAATATATTATAAACAATATTCATATTTTTAAAAACTATTGAAAATTTACGAATAACTACTATCAACAACTATTAACTACTGTCAACAGTGTAATATGAAAAAATAATCATCCATTACTCTTTACAGTGCTTCCACATTATTTCTCCCAGTCTGTACAGATAATTTAATTCTCACAATTAAAATACATAAAGTTTAAGAATCAAAAGTTGGCTGCATCAAATAATCTAAAATTAACAAAATAAACGGTAAAAATAAGGGAAAAGTCACTATAACTAAAATTTTGAATGTTTTAAAAAGAAAATTTAATAGAAAAAGGTTCAAAAGTTTTTATTCATTTTCCCTTTCTCTCTTTGTTATTTTACTTTTCACTGAAGGTTAAAAAGAAAGTATTAAAAAAATTATAATTAGTTTCGGATTTCATGGGCAGAGAAAGTTAATAATAAAACTAAAAAGTCACCTCATTAACAAATATAATTAGAAAAAGAAATCTTTGTAGTTAAAATAAACGTTACTTGTTTTAAGTCTTTCTGGAGTATAATTATAAAATTATAATTTTGGTTTCAGATTTCATGGGCAGAAAGTTAATAATAAAACTAAAAAGTATACTGACACACTTTAAAAGTCACCTCATTAACAAATATAATTAGAAAAAGAAATCTTTGCAGTTAAAATAAACGTTACTTGTTTTAAGTCTGTCTGGAGTTTAATAGCAAATACTGATTTAAAAAAAAACAGTGGTGGCATTGCACAGTTCCAAAGGAGTTTATAAGAATATGGTTGAGAGAGAGAAAAAAGAAGCAATATGTTTAATATTCAGTGGAAAGAGATTTAGAATTTAAATGGTAGGGAAAACAAGTTAAAGATTGTCTAATTTAATATTAGTAGGGAAATGTGTGGAATTTCAGGGGTTTTAAATAAAACCGACCAAAAATTGAAAAGCTTTACATATTGTGGAAGATATGGATGTTAAGGGGTTGAAAGGGAAACAGGGTGCAAAAAAAATTTACTACACAAAGTTTAAAAAAAGATTTAAAGGTGGAGAAATTTACAAGGAAATTTTTATTTTTTTTAAATATTGTAAGAAAAAGAAAATAGAGCATAAGAGATTTATTAAACATATTTTGAAGTGACAAAAGAAGGAGCCTAGAGCAGGAGAAGTAGAAATGAATGAAGAGTTACTATATATTAAAACAATCTTAATTTCCGGAAAAAAAAAAAAGAAAAAAAAAAAAGGAAAATAGAGACAGTTAGAAACCACAAGGGCCTATCGAGACTGTCCCAGTCCAAACAAATAATAACAATAACAATACTAATACATGCACAAAAGACTAGGTCTATCCCATCCCTAGTTATCAGTTCATTCATGTAAAGATAAAAGTAAAACTAAGCCCAATTATACATGCAATATTCAATGAACAATCCCCCACTACAAAAAAAACTGCCATTAGGCTTAGTCATGTGGTAAAGATTTGAGTTACGAAACACTAAAAATAATTAGAAAGAAATTTCCAGAGTTTGGAAGAAAAAAAGAAGAGTGATTGAATGGAAAGAAATTTAAAAGGAGAATTAAAAAAATGAGAGAAAATTTAAGGAAAAAAATCCAATTGGTGGATATGAAAGAAGAATAATTAATAAGAGAAGAATTTCTTAATTTAATTTGAAGAAACAAAATATGAATCAATCAAGTAGTAGATATCTTGTAAATTACAACATAAATTACATTACTTACTTAATAATAAAAGGCTTACAATGGCTGATTAAAAAAAAAAAAAAAAAAAAAAGAATTTTTTTTTTTAAAAAAAAAAAAAAAAAAAAAAAAAAAAAAGAAAGAAGAAGAAGAAAAAAAAAAAAAAAAAAAAACTGGAAAAAAAAAAAAAAATGGGAATGGAATTAGTTTAATAAAGAAAAAAATCTGGATAAAAAAAAAAAAAAAAAAAAAAAGGTAATTTACTGTCAAATATTTATGAAGATACACTGTCATTTGAGGACAAAATTGGTGAATAGTTGAAAAAGGAAGATGGCATAAGAAGTAAATAAATCGAAAATGAGACGGGGGGGAAAAAAAGGGGAAATAATAAGTAGGAAATTGCAACTTCAAGTTGGCTATGCTCAATAGGAAAGACTTGTAAAGGTGAACCTTATAGAAAGATATAAAAGAAACGGTAAGACAGTGGTGGCGGTTCCCAATGATCTGTAAGCTTAAAGAAGGATGGACATTTAATAATAGTGGATATGTGTCAAGTAGATATTGTCAAGCATCCTGGGTAAAAAGCAAACCAAAAATAAATTTGTTCAGAGATTTAAAAAATGAGTAAAAATTTTTTTAATCCACCATTAAAATTTTTTTATCAGATATGCTCTGGAGTTGCATAATGAGAAGATTCAAAGAATGACAGGAACCAATATAAGGATGTTAAGGATGTTAAGAGTCCGTGGATTAATCGGTTATATGAAAAAATAGGCATTATCAAAGATATTATCAGGAAGTTAAAAGTAGATAGTTTTAATTAAAACAAAGAATGGTCTAATTAATAAAGTATATTTTTCTCCCTCTAATCAGTTAGTATCTGGCAAAAATCGAGTACTGGCAAACTTTTTAAGGAAAATAATCCATGCAAATATTAAAAATTGATAACGAGAGTGAATTGATAAAGAACAAGTTGGAGACTATGAATATAGCTGGGGATACAGCATATAAAACATATGAGTGAGAGAATTATAAGAGCATATAGGAGTAATATAAAAGAACATAAAATAGAAGATCTTCAACTGTATGATGAGGTGTTTTATAAAGGGAATGTGTAAAAAGAATGGAAAAGTGTAGCTAAAATAACTGGAATAGATGGGAAGAATATAATAGTAAAACAAAGTGATTCTGTAAAGAAATGGTAAAACAAAATGGATCTGTAAGGAAATTACTTTATATATATATATATATATATATATATATATATATATATATATATATATATATATATATATATATATATATATATATATATATATATATATATATATATATATATATATATATATATATATATATATATATATCTCTGGTGGGCAAAGGCCAGAGGCCTATAAATCTCAACCAGAGTTGGAGAATAGCAGAATCACAGTCAATTAAAAGCCGGTATGTCCGAATACATGGAATTTTTAATGTGTACAAGTCTAAGGAAGTTGGGAAAACAGATAAAGGGAGTGTTCCAGACTTTTTTGGTCATTAGCCATTAAAAAACGAAGTTGGAAATAACAATAAAAATAATGGAAGGAAAAGGGATATGTAAAGCCAAGGTATGAAGAGCTAGATGAATATCTTTTTAAAAGTGAACATACATGCGTTCCAGAATCATCAAAGTTATGTTTAGCAATGATAAGGCATAAAGATTGTCTGTGTAAAACAATAGACATATAAACTGCATACTTGCAGGATAAACCAAAGATAAGAGAAATATATTTGAAGCTATCTTAAGAAGCTACATGGAAAAGCTCTTGGAGATTAAATAAAACTGTATAAGGATTGAATAGTGTGGCTAGGTTTTCGTACGATATGGAAATTTATTATTGTAATAAACAAAGCATTACTAAAGTAATAAAAAGTTAAAAGTAAGAAAAGTATGTTTCAAAAGTTTTTCACTGGAAAATACTATAATCTTCTGACATGTAGATGATTTTTGCTTTGAAAGAAATTAATAAAGTTAAAAATGAGTTACATAATAAACGAAATAGTAAGAAGATATAAGAATATATGTGGCTCAAGTAGAGGAAATAAAGATACAAAAATTTTTTTTCCATTTTTTGAGTCTAGAGTGTCCAATGAAAGTGAGATGACAGAGTATGAAATCTTTGTTGAACTGATTAAATAGGTAGTTCAATGCACTATTTTAAAAAAATAACACCAGCTTATATGAAGAAGTTTACAAAAATGATGAAGAGAATGAGTTACCTGCACAAAAGAGGTAGATAGGTAGCTAGTAAAGTTCACGACTGAAGTAAGACTTAGGTAGAACAGTAGGCAGGAACAATATGTCCAAGAAATTTGGTAAGAATTAATGGAGAATAGAAAAATATCAATAACTATGAGAACTGAAAGTAAAACTCTGTATTAAATATTTCAATTTACATCAGGAGTTCAAAGAAAAATATTGAGAATTTGGTATTGCGGCATTAAAATAAATGTTACAGTGAGAGGAAAATAAAAAGAGTTGAATGGGTTAATACAAATTAATAAGTTGTTGGAAATATTGATTACAGATGGAATTAAGGATACTGTATTAAGGAAGTGTACCCGAAAAAGATGAAACTAAGAAAAGAAAAATATTCAAAGTTGAAATAACCTTTACCTTTTATTTTAGTTTGTTTTACTTCTCCTTGCTTTTCATATTTGCATAAAATGACATGATGTCATTTTGTATTATTATCACGAAGTTATTTTTTTTTTTAAATTATTTTTGTATACAAATAATATTTCCTCATTTTTTTTTTTTTAATTTTTTTTTTTTTTTTTTTTTTTTTTTTTTTTTTTTTTTTTTTTTTTTTTTTTTTTTTTTTTTTTTTTTTTTTTTTATTTTTAATTTTATTTTAAAAATAAAGTTGAAACAAATTTCATAAGTGAAGTAATAGAACATAAGAGAACATAAAATATGGAAATAATTATTAGAAATAATAATTATTAGAAATAATGTTATACTGAAAAAGATGAGACAAAAGAGAAAACTAATATCTGTACCTCACATGATCTGAAGAACTTAATAAATTTAAATATATGCTGACACGCTTCCATAATACATCAATAGAAGGATAAACGATAAAAAAAAATCTTCATAGTAAAAATAAAGGAAGATCTGTTTTAATTCTGTAAGGAGTGGTACTATAATCGATATAAACACTTACAATATTCTCGGCCGATGCCAGTGTGCATACTATTGTTCCAATGGTAATCATAACGACAGAAGCATATTTGAGAACCGTGTATCGCCTCCCAAGGACAACCATTCCCATTATCATACTGGCAATAAGACCACCCTGTAAGAGAAAAAAGTATTAAATAAAATTTAAAAAAGTACAACTGATATGATATATATACTCAAAACTAATAACAAGCTTCAATGAAAATAAAGGTCATTGTATGATGAGTATTTGTTTGTGTTTGAAAAGGGTCAGGAAACATCAAGCAATTGATGGTATACCAATGCCTCGAGTAACAGGATAACTAATCACTAAGGTCGTCAGAAATTGTGATACAAGAATTATATATGCAGAGAATTAATGATTTAATTTCCATTAACAACAATTTATAATAGAAAATTGAGGAAAATTAAAACTTTTAAGACCAAAATATCATAGAAAACATAAATATAAAAAAATGAGTCAACTATTTCTATTAATTCATCTAATTCAAGCTCAAATCACAATGAAGAAATTATGTACTGTATATTAATTACCAAAATAGATTACATATTTCTGAGACCTACCTACTCTTAAAATATCTGATGTTTTCATTTTAACTTATAAAGCAAAAGTACTGAAAATTTCAAGGAATCCTAGTACAGATTATAATATCTGAGTTTCATTTTAACTTTTAATGCAAAAGTACTGAAAATATATAGATTAGTGCTATACCGGTATATATATATATATATATATATATATATATATATATATATATATATATATATATATATATATATATATATATATATATATATATATATATATATATATATATATATATATATATATATATATATATATATATATATATATATAAGTTTTCATTTTTTATCATAGATGACCTTCAAAATTTTATACATATATAAATTTTGAAGGTCATCTATGATAACAAATGAAAACTAAAACAATTTACTCAAGGACACCTTATGTACTTCTTTTTACTCTCTCTACCGTCTGTTATATATATATATATATATATATATATATATATATATATATATATATATATATATATATATATATATATATATATATATATATATATATATATATATATATATATATATATATATATATATATATATATATATATATATATATATATATATATAGCATAACCCTTTTCTGTTTCCTCCTACTGTCTCTATCCTCAATTTTCAGCCAAAGGCGGTTGTTGTGCATACGTGTGCAACGATGTCGTTTGTTCTCGTGTCTCTAATTTGGAGTCTTCCGAATTTTCCACCTTATGGCTTAGGCTCTCTTGCCATTCTACGATTAATTTCATTTTTCCTGTTTATATATCACCTATTTCTACAGACTATCCTAAATAAATATTTAAACTCCAAAATAGAGGACATTCTCTCTTCTCCTTTCTCTGAAATCATCATTTTAGATGATTTCAATGTTCACTCTCACCAATGGCTTTCTTCTAGTTCTCATGATACAGCTGGTGAACGTGCCTTCCATTTCGCTATCCAAAACGAACTCGAGCAGTTGGTACAGCTCCCTGCTCGTATCCCTGATCGTCTTGGAGATGAACCCAACATTCTAGACCATTTCCAAACTTCTAATCCTTCTCATATTGTTAAACTCTTTCCTCCTCTGGGTTCCTCCGATCACCTTATCTCTGTATCCTCTTCTATCTCTTCAGCAGGGAAGACCCCCTTCTATTGAAAGGAAACTTATATTTCATCCCGGAATCGTGCAAAATCTATATTTCGTAACAAAAAAAACTCATTTCTCCGTAAAAAATGCAAAATCTTTCTGGCATTTTGCAAAAAATGTCGACTCTAACTTTTCTTCGTCCTCTTTCCCTCCCTTAATATCTTAAGACGGCACAACTTCTGTTTTACCTTCTTCTAAAGCTGAACTCTTCACTTAAACTTTTGCCTCTAATTCAACCTTAGACGATTCCGGAGCTATTCCTCCTTCAAACCCCTCTAACTCAATTATGCCTAAAATTAGAAATTTCTTATAAAGATGTCATTTCTGCTCTCTCTGAGCTTAATACTAAGAAGG
>SEYY01003230.1:2500-20000 GCA_009176605.1 Armadillidium nasatum
TATATATATATATATATATATATATATATATATATATATATATATATATATATATATATATATATATATATATATATATATATATATCATGCTTTTGCTATTTCTGAAACTCGGAATATGCTTAAATTGAATACACAATATTCATATTCATATATTCATATACTCTCTCTCTCTCTCTCCTCTTCTCAAGCCAAGATTTATTATGTAAAGTTGTATTGATTTGTGTAAATTAATATATTAAAAAGTTATCTTGTAACATCTGGCAACTTAAAGCGTTCTCATTTTCATGTTAAATCACGTGTGAAGTTCATAAATTTGCTAGCGTTTTCTTTTTTTATGATTGGAAAACGTTACTCTCGGGAACATGAGTCGTAGTGGGGTTTTTCAAGGTAGTGGAATTCAATTTGAATCCCACATCGCAACTGAGTGGAAAAGTAATCGATTCCTTCTAATTCCAGTGAATGAATAAACTGACTTCAGAAAGGATATAACTGATCATTTAAACAGTTTGGATGACGTCAATTTACCGTCTAATTTCTTTCAGTCTTTCATTCTATTTTATAGGTTATAAATGGAGGGTTCAGAGTTAAAATGAACCAAGTCCATATTTTGCACTAACACTGCCATAGTAGAGTAAAAACGTTATATTTATTGTGTAATAATAAATCAAAATCCATAGTTCAATTTTAATGTTAAGTTCAATTTTAATTAAGTTCAATGCTAATTAATAGCAACTAATCAACTTTAAGATCAGTTTTCTCAGAAATGAGTCTCATGGGACTTGGTTCACTTTAACTCTGAACCCTAAAAATAATAAAAGAAAGACTTATTTAAAGCACATTGTTAGTAGGTAAATGTAAAATATTAAAAGAAGAAAGGAAGTCGGGGTGGTAAGAAGCAATATTTATTGACGATAATCAAGACGATGGAATAAATGTATTGGGAAGAGGTTTAAATGGTATCTGGTATAGATGTAAAGCTTTTGAACCCAAATGGTAAAGAAAACAGAGGATTATCAGCTCTCACCTTAAGAAGATCAATAATTTAGCATACGTTAATCTGTACTACGATAAAGAAACCATCAGATTCAAAAATGACGAGGACACAGGGAAAAATCTCACGTGAAAAAAAACCTCGTATATAAGATGCAAGATCAACTAACACATGATGATCTCAGATAAATATGACGAGACCATGTCTCACATTGAAAACCTCGAATATAAGATGCAAGATCAACTCCTACATGATGATCTCAGATAAATATGACGAGACCATGTCTCACATTGAAAACCTCGAATATAAGATGTAAGATCAACTCCTACATGATGATCTCAGATAAATATGACGAGACCATGTCTCACATTGAAAACCTCGAATATAAGATGCAAGATCAACTCCTACATGATGATCTCAGATAAATATAACGAGACAATGTCTCACATTGAAGAAAACCTCGAATATAAGATGCATGATCAACTAACCATGATGATCTCTGATAAAAAATGACGAGACTAACTCTCACATGAAGATCTCAGATCAAAGATGACGACATGTAGAAATGATAAGAAATAATATGCCACAGCCGGAGACGGAGCTGGCATTTTGAGTATGAATCTCTCTATCCATCTGGCCTACTGTATATACGTTAGTATATATATTTATAATGTAGTACAACTAAACATGATAATTAAAAAGCTATTTAATTATTAAATTGGTGTTTTAATTTTGGATATAATAAAAAATAGCAAAGAAACCTAAATCTAAGGTTGTCAAAGACCATAGTATCCCTCCGACCAGTGAATGGTGGAAAATATTTAAATATTAAATAAAAATAAAATATAAAAGCAGATTAATGAAATAAATATTTGATTCACTGCATAGGGGTCTTGTTCGCCACTGCACACATCTGGGGTGGCTCCACTCAAACAACTGTCCCCGAAAAAGTGGTCTAGGGCTTTTTGTCCTTGCAAACTCTTCCACTTTCACTAATTCTCTCCAGTTTCTTTCTGTCCGTCGAATTGTTGCGTAACTCTCTGTATACTATCGCTATTACAATGGACACTGCTCTCCCGTCACATACCTCTTCCGCTGAGGAGGTCTTGTGTGACACGCCTTTCTACACAGTCTCATCCTTTATGTGTCTAATTCCCTGATCCCAAACTTAACCGCTACTATCAATCTTACATATACTTTACTGGTAAAGTCTGGAACACACTCCCTTTATCTGTTTCACAAATTCCTTTGACTTACACACCTTCAAATGCCGTGTATCGGGACATGTCGGCTTTTAACCAGATTCCCGCTTTTATCCCTAACTCTGATGGAAATAGTAGGCCTCTGGCCTTTGCCTATTAGAGAGGATATATATATATATATATATATATATATATATATATATATATATATATATATATATATATATATATATATATATATATATATATATATATATATATATATATAATATATATATATATATATATATATATATATATGATGCAACATCTTTTGTATAACAGCTAAATGAACTAAGAGAAATTTAAATATTTATTACCGATTAGTTTCGGGTGATTTAAAGCTTCTAACCATTATCAAGGCTTTGTAATACAATGAATATAATTACATTAAAAAAAATTACGAAAATATATATAAAATTTAAAGGAAAAAAAAAATATTACTTAAAAGTTATATCAATAAGTAAATAAATGCAAATCATTATATATATATATATATATATATATATATATATATATATATATATATATATATATATATATATATATATATATATATATATATATATATATATATATATATATATATATATATATATATATATATATATATATAATATAAGGAAAGAAAAAGAAAAAGAAATTTAAACGAAAATTTTGTGGTTGGTTCGTACTTTTTTCTATTTATTTATTTATTTTTTTTTTTTCTATATATAATGATTTTAATTATTTTATTTATTGATGTAACTTTTTTGTAGCATTTTTTTTTGTGAATTTTATATTTTTTTTCGTAATTTTTTTTTATTTTTATTTTTTATTTTTTTTTTTTTTTTTTTTTTTATTAAATATATATATATATATATATATATATATATATATATATATATATATATATATATATATATATATATATATATATATATATATATATATATATATATATATATATATATATATATATTATATATATATATATATATATATGATTAATCTACGCATTATGCGGAACAAACCAAAATCAACATCCCCATTCGCATCCGCATCCGCACTTTCGAAAATTCAACATCCGCATCCGCATCCGCATCCGCAAATGAGAAAATAATGACATGCGATTTATCAATAATAATAATAATAATAATAATATATATATATATATATATATATATTATATATATATATATATAATATATATATATATATATATATATATATATATATATATATATATATATATATATATATATATATATATATATATCCATAACAAATTAGAATTTATGAAAATACTTTTTCATTTTAATTTATTCCCAAGTTCCAAGTGGTAAAAGTATTAATTAACGAGTGTCTCACTAAAATCTTTAAACCCACTCTTCATTTTCCTATTGTACCCAAAAACAAAAAAAATATACTTAAAACTTCTGTTTATATAGGATCACTTACATCTCAACTTAATAGAAATATTCTTACTATATTTGAAATTACATTCCCTCAACGCCAGTTCATTCTCATAAATTATAACTCCCTCTCAATTTATAGTTTCTTCAGACACAAAGAATTTCACCCAATGCTCAGATCCTCATTAGTTTATTTATTTAAGTGTGCCAGCTGTAATGCGGCATATGTAGGCCAAACTGGTCTACAATTGAAAGTAAGGATTGATAAGCATAGAGGAGTTTCCTTTAGAACAGACCATCCTCTTTGCTCTTCCTGTACACTCTGCCATAAAAGACCATGGACATACCCACCCTTTTTATTCATTAATTTTCTGTGTTCATTAATTATGGAGAAATCGGAAGAAAAAAAAGAGTGGCTATCTCCATGGTCTCTTATGGCAGAGTGTTCAGGAGATGAAAGAGGAAGGTCAGTTCTGAAGGAAACTCCTCTATGTTATCAATCCTCATTTTTAAATGTAGACCAGATTGTCTACATATGCTGCATTACAGCTGGCACACTTAAATAAATAAATTAATGAGGATCTGAGAAGCATTGGGATAGATTCCTTGTGTCTGAAGAAAGTGTGAATTGAGAGGGAGTTCTAATTTGTAAGAATAAACTGGCACTGGGGGATTGTAGCGTCAAGTACAGTAAGAATATTTTTAAGTTGGGATGTAAGGGACCCTAAATACGGAAGTTTTAGATATATTATTAACTTAGGAACAGTAGGAAAATGATGAGTAGAAAAACTCGTTAATACTTTTTTCCACTTGGAACTTAGGAAATAAATGAAAATGAAAAAGAATTTTAATAAATTCCATCTCTTTATGGAATAAATGCCAGTCAGAGCAAATTTTAAATGCTCTATAGATTCTAGATCTTAGACCTGATAGAATAAACTTAAGAGGTATATTGCTAAAATAGTTTGTAGCAAGAAAGGTAGAAGTAGGCTTTTTATAAACAGGTGTTTTAAATATGCTGTTAATATGCGTAACATATACATATAGAAAAAATAGGGAATTATTAACTTCTTGTTCCATAGTGAATCTCATGCTGTTATGTCTCATTCATATACTGTAGAAAGCATATTGGCATGAGCTTTTTCCTTGAAAACTACGAAGCAGTCTTTCATGTAGCGGCGATAGAGAAGGGGTTTGAATAGAGTGGGGCATTGCCTGATCCATTGTTTTTCATAATAACAGAGAAAGCTATATGCAAAAGCAGGACCTAAAGGAGAGCCCATAGCCATACCATCAATTTGGATATAGTTCCCCGTCGAAAAGAATATATAATCTTCAACAGATAATTTTAAAAATTTGGTGAATGAGATGATCCATTCTCATAATGTTTTAATTGTTGTGAAATAATTCATTAGTTATTATGTTGATGGTTTCAGAAATAGGAAGATTTGCATAAAAGATTCAATATCAAAGCTTGTCATGAAGCAAGTGTCAAAAGAAGAAGAATTTAGGCAATTGATAAAGTCGATAGTGTCTGTTAAGGTATACTGGTTTTTAGTTAGAGGATCTAAGATAGGAACTAAAAATTTGGCAAGACTGTAGTTAGGAGAGTTAATATATATATATATATATATATATATATATATATATATATATATATATATATATATATATATATATATATATATATATATATATATATATATATATATATATATATATATATATATATTTTTTGTGATGCATTTTGTGATTCCGCGTCCTCATCAAAATTGACATCCGCATCCGCATCCGCATTTTTGAAAATTCAACATCCGCATCCGCACTTTCGAAAATTCAACATCCTCATCCGCATCCGCACTGGACGAAAATTCAACATCCGCATCCGCAAATGAGAAAAAATGACATCCGATCCATCACTAATATATATATATATATATATATATATATATATATATATATATATATATATATATATATATATATATATATATATATATATATATATATATATATATATATATATATATATATATATATATATATATATATATAGTCTGCTGTAACTCTTACAGGCTAATCCAACACAACTCAACTCTACTTCTATTCTACTCTATTCTCTACTCTACTCTACTCTACTCTCTACTCTGCTTTCTCTTCTCTTCTTCTCAATGTTCCATCTGATGCTTCTTTCGTTTCCTTTTCCAATCTGTTTTTAAGTACGTCAACTCCCGACGACAGCCGAATCAATTATTATTATTATTATATATATATATATATATATATATATATATATATATATATATATATATATATATATATATATATATATATATATATATATATATATATATATATATATATATATATATATATATAGTAAAGCTACACAACGTAAAATATTTAGCCTTATTTATATGTATGATAAAACAAACACTACATGTTTATTCAATATTTAAAATATATTTATTTTGAAATTTGTACAAATACGCTGACTGTGCAAAATATAAAACAGCAAATAGGCAGTTGCCAATTCTGTAAATAAATAAAAAGCACTTTCAATAGAATAAATAAATAAATAAATAAATATATAAATAAATAAATAAATAACTATTAATTGAACGTCAACAAAATATCGATACAAAAATAAAAATAAAAAAAAATAATTAAATATATATAAATCGGATATAAATGTAATATATATATATATATATATATATATATATATATATATATATATATATATATATATATATATATATATATATATATATATATATATATATATATATATATATATATATATATATATATATATATATATATATATATATTATATATATATATATATATAACATTGTTCAGTGGGCTATGTGAGGGTTTCACATTTTATACTCTATTTTTTTTCAAAATCGAAATTACTAGTATTATTATTATTATTATTATTATTATTATTATTATTATTATTATTATTATTATTATTATTATTATTATTATTTTCGAAGTATTTTTAGTGCCGTTGCAGAGCGTAGAATACTCTAAATATTGTAATATTTTTTTTGAAAAACTTGTAGAAAATGAACCAAACTTTAATAAAATTTTTAAAATAGACACCTTATAAAGTAAAGTGAAGTATTAAAATTTAAAAACTATTTTTTATTTTTTATTTTTTTATTTAATTTTTTTTTTTTTTAAGTAGTAGTAGTAAAAATGAAGTTTAAAAAGGTGCAAAAATTGTACATATTTTTTTGGGGTAAAATTGTAAAAATGAACTTCACATCGTAAAAATATTTACCGTATTGGAAATGTTGTTATGCAAAATGTCGAAAATTATACTTTTGTTTATAGTTTGAAATTTTGGTTATAAAAATTTTAAAATGTATCATACTTTTATCAAATAATCTAAATCCGCCCACAGGAAGGGGGTTATTCGCCCTGTCAGTAGATTCATTCGAGGATGAACCAAGGGTTTCACGGGCCGACGGCAAACATCCGCTGGCTGACCAGGCCTATCGCGGATGCCGATTTCGATCCCACCAGCACCAACACTCCGCTGGTGTATTATTTACGCATAAGTGGGAGGGGCTAAGGGCAAGAGAGAACTACTCAAATTTCTCTACTCCAACCCGGCCTCGAACCCGGGTCTCTTGCGTACTAAGAATTGTACAATTTTATAAAATCGTGAAAACGTATAATATTTTTGTGATATCATGGTCAATGTTTAGCTTTAAACTATTTTCTAATAAATAGTTTAAGATTTGTTGTAAAATTAATATAATTGCACTTTTAATAGAAATATCTAATAAATTATTCAATAGCACTGATGTTCTTCCCTGTTAATTGGGATTATAGCTTCGAGCACTAAGAAATTAATCCTTTAATTTCACTTAATAAAACATTTACTTATACACACAATATTTATCGTGCCAACACTTTCCCTTTTTGTAGATACTTTTCTCTTTTTGTTGATATTCTTCCCTTTTTGTAGATACTTTTCCCTTTTTGTAGACACTTTTCTCTATTTGTAGAGAATAAAAGAATTTGAGATGAAATACACAGAAAACAAAAACTCCTCATATTTTTCCTCACTTTAAGTAGTTATTGGGTCATCATTTAGAAATGAGGAGATATTGAAGAGTTTTTTTTGAGATGAAAACTTTTATATTGTCATAGCGAGAAATATGAAACTTTTCTTTAGCATATATATATATATATATATATATATATATATATATATATATATATATATATATAATATATATATATATATATATATATATATATATATATATTATATATATATATATATATATATATACAGTTTATCTGCGGTTTATCTACAATTTATCTGCGGTTTATCTTCTTAGTTTATTTTCAGGTTTATCTTCAGTTTATTTTCGGTTTATCTTCAGTTTATTTTCGGTTTATCTTCAGTTTATCTGCGGTTTATCTACAGTTTATCTGCGGTTTATCTACAGTTTATCTGCGGTTTATCTTCAGTTTATCTGCGGTTTATCTTCAGTTTATTTTCGGTTTATCTTCAGTTTATCTGCGGTTTATCTTCAGTTTATCTGCGGTTTATCTACAGTTTATCTGCGGTTTATCTTCAGTTTATTTTCGGTTTATCTTCAGTTTATCTGCGGTTTATCTACAGTTTATCTGCGGTTTATCTACAGTTTATCTGCGGTTTATCTTCAGTTTATTTTCGGTTTATCTTCAGTTTATTTTCGGTTTATCTTCAGTTTATCTGCGGTTTATCTACAGTTTATCTGCGGTTTATCTACAGTTTATCTGCGGTTTATCTTCAGTTTATTTTCGGTTTCTTCGGTTTATCTTTTTATTTTCGGTTTATCTTCAGTTTATCTGCGGTTTATCTTTATTTTCGGTTTATTTTCAGTTTATCTGCGGTTTATCTACAGTTTATCTGCGGTTTATCTTTAGTTTATTTTCGGTTTATTTTCAGTTTATCTGCGGTTTATCCACAGTTTATTTTCAGTTTATCTGCGGTTTATCTTCAGTTTATCTGCGGTTTATCTACAGTTTATTTTCGGTTTATTTTCAGTTTATCTGCGGTTTATCTACAGTTTATCTGCGGTTTATCTACAGTTTATCTGCGGTTTATCTTCAGTTTATTTTCGGTTTATCTTCAGTTTATTTTCGGTTTATTTTCAGTTTATCTGCGGTTTATCTTCAGTTTATCTGCGGTTTATCTACAGTTTATCTGCGGTTTATCTTCAGTTTATTTTCGGTTGATCTTCGGTTTATCTTCGGTTTATCTTCGGTTTATTTTCGGTTTATCTTCAGTTTATCTGCGGTTTATCTTCAGTTTATCTGCGGTTTATCTTCAGTTTATCTGCGGTTTATCTTCAGTTTATTTTCGGTTTATCTTCAGTCTTCCGAATCTCGGATCGAATGTAAAAACCGTTTTATATTTGATTAAAAATACAATTTTCTTTCATTTTTAATAACCAAACAAAAAAAAAATAAAATAAAATTTACACAAAAAGATAAGAAAGACAACATAAAGGTGAGAAATTTATATTTATATTGCACAACTGAAGAATTGGTCTGCATGGTCAAACCTAGGCCTCCATAATTTTGTAGGTTTGAATGCGGCTTATATGAGTTTTTTACGATACTTATGCAAGAAATTTGCAAGCACACATTTTAGCATAAATATTACTAATGTTTTTAACTATAAGAATTTTAATACATTCTTAGTAACAGTTTTTCTTTTGCTTTTTACATAAATATTTACATGAGTAGTTCAAGGCATTATATATATATATATATATATATATATATATATATATATATATATATATATATATATATATATATATATATATATATATATATATATATATATATATATATATATATATATATATATATATATATATATATATATATATATATATATATATATATATATATATATATATATATATATATATATATATATATATATATATATATATATATATATATATATATATATATATATATATTATATATTCTCACTTTCTCACCAGAAGCGTAGTTAGGGCATAGCCCTGTCTCTCGCGATGCCTCTCCAGAAAGATCTGTCCATATACAGTCCCCTCTCTTCAACCTCCTCCAGCGTCACTCCCCTTCTAGCAATGGCTTCTGCCACTCCATCCCTCCATCGTCTCCTAGGTCTTCCAGCTGGTCTCCTTCCCTCCGGCTGCCAGTTGTAAAATCTTGCCGGATATCTCGCGTCATTCATCCTTTTCATATGTCCGTACCAGCTCAGCTGCCGCCTCTCCGCAACTTCACTCCACGACTCGACGTCAAGCTCTCTCCTAATATTTACACTCCTCATTCTGTCCAACCTAGTCACTCCCCTTATCAGACGCAGAGCTCTCATTTCTGCCGCCTCCACTCTGCTTATATATATATATATATATATATATATATATATATATATATATATATATATATATATATATATATATATATATATATATAATATATATATATATATATATATATATAATATCCTTGCATATATCATTTTAATTTTATTTTAATACATTTAAATAAGTTTTACTGTTATGTTTTCTACATAAATATTTATATGAGTATTTGAAAACATTATATATATATATATATATATATATATATATATATATATATATATATATATATATATATATATATATATATATATATATATATATATATATATATATATATATATATATATATATATATATATTTATCATTTTTATAAATTAAATTTCTCTACTGGATTAAAAACTGGATCTGCAAAATATATTAAAAGATATTGAAAAAAAAAAAAAAATATTTAAAATTTTTTTTTATTTATTCATTTATTATTATTATTATTATTATTATTATTATTATTATTATTATTATTATTATTATTATTATTATTATTATTATTATTATTATTATTATTATTATTATTATTATTATTATTTTTGTAAAGTTGAGGCAATTTTTCGCTTTTACAATAATGGGATACGAAACTGTATATACAACAATATCAACAAAACCTACAAGAGAAAAAACAACGATTTCAACAGGAAAAGCAACAACAACAACAACAAACAAAGAAAAGCAAAAAATTACACCAGCAACAAAAGCTACAAGAGAAACAACAAAAAACAACAACTTAAGAGCAAAAAACGACAACAAGAACAACAACAAAAAAGCAACAATAACCACAGAAATAGTAACAACAGCAACAATACAACTAACAAGAACAACAAAAGCAATTACAACAAAAACAGCAAATACAACTACAAAAGTGATTACAACAAAAACCAGCAACAACAAAAGCAACAAAAACCAGTAGTAAAACCAGCAAAAATACCACTAACGACAACAAAAGCAACTTCAACAACAAAAACCAACAATTACAACATATTAGCAACAACAAATACAACAAAAACAAAAGCAACAATACCACTAACGAAACAACAAAAAAGCAACTAAACCAGCAACAACAATAACCAGCAACAACAAAAACCAGCAGCAACAACAAAATTTAGCAACAAAAACAAAAACCAGCAGCAACAACAAAAAATCAGCAACAGTAACAAAAACCAACAACAAAAAACCAGCAACAACAAAAATCAGCATCAACTAAAACCAACAACAACAACAAAAACCAGCAACAACAACAACATTACAACAAAACCAGTAACAATAACAAAAACAGCAAAAACAACAACAACAACTACTGACAAAAGTAAACTATTAATTTAGCATACAAAAAATAATAAAAAAATTAAAATTTAAAAATAATAAATTAAAGTAAAATATTTAATTAACAAAAGTTCAAAAATCATTTATTCGAATTTAATATAAATAAAAAAAATAAATAAAATAAAAAAAAATTAAATAATAAAAGGAAGTTCCTTGATAATATATTATTGTATTTATTTATTTATTTATTTATTAGTTTTATTTATTTCTAATTGCTTAAAGAAGATTAAAACAAAACAAAAAAACAAAAGAATAAATAATGGAAGTATTTAAATAGGGAAAGAAAAGGAGGTATAAAATATGGGGGAAGGAGAAGAGAATTTGTGGGGGATAGAAAGGAAGAGGAGTGTGGGGGGAAAATAAATGTTGGGGTGAAATAGATTGGTAAAATAAATTTAAAGAATACTGAAGAGAGAGAGAGAGAGAGAGAGAGAGAGAGAGAGAGAGAGAGAGAGAGAGAGAGAGAGAGAGAGAGAGAGAGAGAGAGAGAGAGAGAGAGAGAGAGAGAGAGAGGATGTGTGTTGAGATAGTGCGTTTAAGAGAGAGAGAATATGGGTGTATATGCGAGAGAGTGCGCATGGTAAAGAGAGAGATTTTACGTGTGTGTGTGTGTTAGAGTGAAATGGTCAGACTTTGGGGGTTGACAGAACTTCGAAACGTCAAAAGATGGAAAGGGAAAAAACAAAAACAAAAAACAAAAAATGGAGAATAACAGTTTTCTATTTCTTGACAACTTTTCTATTTCTTGACAACTTTTTTTAACTTTAAAATTACGACTCAACGCTTAAATGACATAAAACATGGCTGTAAGTTTCAATCTGGAGTTGCTGGTTAGGGGTGTTGCTCGCCCTTGTATGGAGTACCAGTCAAACATTACGTGTATTTCTTGAAATATAGAAGTTAAGAGTCTTTCGTCTCTTCAATTCTCTCAGTTCTTCAAAAGGTAGAGTCTAGGGCTTTTCGTCTTTTCAACTCTCCCAATTTCTTGAAATGGTAGAGTCTATGGCTTTTCGTATCTACCTCTCCAACTTCTTGAAATGGTAGAGTCTATGGCTTCTCGTATCTACCTCTCCAACTCCTTGAAATGGTAGAGTCTATAGCTTCTCGTATCTACCTCTCCAACTTCTTGAAATGGTAGAGTCTATGGCTTCTTGTATCTACCTCTCCAACTTCTTGAAATGGTAGAGTCTATGGCTTCTCGTATCTACCTCTCCAACTTCTTGAAAAAGTAGAGTCTTTGATTTTTAAAAGGTGGAGCTTAAAACTTTCGGTTTCTTCAATTCTCCCATTTTATGAAAATGTAGTCTAGGATTTTTCGTCTTTTCAATTCAAACATTTCTTCAAAATATGAAGTCTAGGGCTTTCTTCTTTTCATCTCTCCCATTTCTTGAATAGGTAGAGTCTAGGACTTTTCGCCTATACCTCTCTCACTTCTTCAAAAGATAGGGTCTATGGTTTTTCGTTTCTTCAACTTCCCCCAGTCACACGAACTTTCTATTATCTTTCAACCAACTACTGTATCGCTCCTGTACACAATTTTTACAATGTACCACTTGTGTACCACTACTCATCCTTTAAGCACAGCTAACGTGACTTCCCTTTCAATAGTCTACTTACTACTTATTCTTACTTCTTTGCAACTTTGACTACAGACATTACTGCTACGACCATCCTTCAAATTATATATATATATATATATATATATATATATATATATATATATATATATATATATATATATATATATATATATTATATATATATATATATATATATATATATATATATATATATATATATATTATATATATATATATATATTCCTCAAGTGAGTACAGAAGGCGATTTTAAATAACATTCGACCTAATGACAGACTTCACTTCCAACCTCAAACAACATTCAGAGAAATGACATGATGAATAATCAGCGAAATTTCTACAACGTTAATGTCTCTCATCCTGTATAAAAAGTAAAAATAAAAATAATAAAATAAAAAAAAAATTGGGGAGAAATACCGGAAAGGGGAGAAAAGGAATGAGGAGAGACGTTTAGAGAATCAGAGAATGGGGTGAAAAGGGTGAAGTAGTGAAATTAGGAGAAAGGGAATGAGGAGAGACGTTTAGATAGTCAGAGAATGGGGTGGAAAGTGTGAAGTAGTGAAATTGGGAGAAGGGAAAAGGATAGACGTTTAGAGGGTCAGAGAATGGGGTGGAAAGGGTAAAGTTGTGAAATTGGAAGGAAAATGAAGGAGAGAAAATGTAAGCAAGAAAAGAGTGAATGAGAGGTTCCAGAAAGCAAGTGAGTAAAAAAGGGTGGAAATTTACAGGGAATAAAACTGAAAAGTAAAAACAGAGAGGTGAGAAGAAAAAGAAAAATATATAGAGAAAGCAAAGAAGAAACAGGAGAGAGAGAAAGAGAAAAAGAGAGTAGAAGAAGAAGGAAAGGAGGGGGACAAAGAGAGAAGATGAGAAAAGAGAGAAGAGAAAGCAAGTGAGAAATAAAAGAGAGGGAGGGAGGGAGGAAGAGAGAGAGAGAAACAGAATAAGAAGAGAAAGTGGGGAGAGCAACAGATAAACAAAAGGGAGAGGGGGAGAGAGGAGGGGTTAAGGAGAGAGAGAAGCAGGATGAGGAGAGAATGTGTGTGTGTGTGTGTGTGTGCGCGCGCGAGAAAGAAGAAAGAAACAGGAGGGAAAGAGCGAGGAAAAGAGAGAATAAGGAAGAAGAGAGAGAGAGAGAGAGAGCAAGAGAGTGAAAGAGAGAGAGAGAGTAATTTAAAATATCATTTAAATAAAAAATGAAGCAGAGCGAGAAAGAGATAACAGAAATTTAGACTGAATAATTAACCTCAAAGACGAAAACAGCACACATACATACATACATACATACATACCTATACTTTACATACATAAATGCATACCCAAACACACATACATTAAATAAGACAGGCCCTCATATTAAACAGCAAAGTTTCAATACATACATACATTCCTTTACTTTACTTACATACATACAATGATACATACATACATACATACATACATACATACATACATAAATGCATGCCCAAACACATACATACATTAAATAAGGCAAGTCGTCATATTGAACAGCGAAATTTCTATACATACATACATTCTATACCTTACATACATACATACATACCTATACTTTATATACATAAATGCATACCCAAACACATATATACATTTAAATAAGGCAAATCGTCATGAATATTAACCAGCCAAGTTTCTATACATACATACATACATTTCTATACCATACATACATAAATACATACATACCCAAACACATATATGCATTAAATAAGGCAAGTCATCATGAATATTAACTAGCCAAGTTTCCGCAATTTTGAAGGGTAACTTCTTCTCCTTTTCTAAATAGGCTTTTCCTCACTCTATAAATAATTAAACAAAACGAAACGTGTTTGAACACGTGAGCAACGGCACAGGCGCCAAACATGTTCGGGACACGTTACAACGGAAAATTATTTTATTTTTAGAACTAAATTTTGTAATAACACAAATTATTTATATCTCTACCTATTTTATTATCTATTATTATTATTATTATTATTATTATTATTATTATTATTATTATTATTATTATTATTATTATTATTATTATTATTATTATTATTATTATTATTATTATTATTATTATTATTATTATGTTATTATTATTATCACTATTATTATTATTATTATTATTATTATTATTATTATTATTATTATTATTATTATTATTATTATTATTATCATTATTATTATTTTTATCATTATCATTGTTGTTGTTATTATATTATTATTATTATTATTTTTATTATTATTATTATTGCTAGCATTATTTACATTACCTGGTATTGTTTTAAACCATTAATATTTTTATTACAAAGAGTATTATCTCTATTATTAATACTATTAAATCAGAAAATCTATAGAAAGAATATTAATTCCATTACTGAAATCATCAATACGATCATTATTATTCCTAGGTAAAATCGGTGCTGCAACTGTTTTATTATTCTTACTGTCGTTATTATTATTATTGAAAATTTTATTGAAAAGATTATATTACAACTTATTCTATGTCTCCTTCTATCATCACAAATATTATTATCATTATTATTATTTTTGTATAACATAAATGATTATTTTTTTAGTTTTTATTATTATTATCATCTTTATTAATATAATTTTTATTATTGTTATTATTATTATTTTATTATATTTTATTATTATTATTATTATTATTATTATTATTATTATTATTATTATTATTATTATTATTATTATTATTATTATTATTATTATTATTATTATTATTATTATTACAATACCTGAAATAAATATCTTCATTGCTATTATTATTACTAAAATTGTTGTAGCAAACTTCATAATTAACAACTTTGTTATTGTTGCCTGCATGATCAATATATCTAGAACTCCGTTACTCTAGAAGTAACCTATCCTAACATGTAATTATTAAATCTATTTGTACTAAACTTTGGAGCTCAAAGGAAACGGAGTGTTTCCCCTAGCAGCCCCTTTTCAGAGAACTGGACATTATTATAATTGTTATTATTATTATTATTACCTATTATTTTTATTATTGTATTTAACAGTATAGGACCTTTTTGTATGTAATTGTTCAAACTTTTAAATGTACTTTTTCTGAATAAACTGTTCGAATTGAATTGAATTATTATTAGGTCACACTGCACTTTGGTCCCCTTAAATATTACAAAAACTACTAAACGTACATTAAAAAAGATAACATTTTTGGATTCCTTGAAGAATTTTGATAAAGAAAATTAAAAAATATGTGAAAATAAGTTTTAAAAAAAATGTAAAAATTTTTAAAAAAAATATTGAAAAAAATTCTGGTTATTTTTATTTTTATTATTTTTTTTAACGGAACCTAATTCGACTTATTTAACCTGAACGACCGAAGATTGCCGTAGAATACAGGCCTAACCTATTGCTTGAATGTCGCCTGTGGATACAGGCCTTCTGCCATATTACACCATATATATATATATATATATATATATAATATATATATATATATATATATATATATATATATATATATATATATATATATATATATATATATATATATATATATATTTCACAAATTTTTCAAATGTTGTATTCCATCGCGAAATTTATCTTTCTCCAAAATTGCGAAATTAATTTCCGAAAGAGACGCTGCAAGACGACCCTGCCAGACGTACGATGTAAAACGTATTAAAAAAAATATAAATTACGTAGATAATAAAATTATTATAAGTTTTTTTTTTTAAATTTCCAATTTTTCTTAATCAAAATTCTTCAAGGATTTCAAAAATGTTATCCTTTTTAACGTACGTTAAGTAGCTTTTGTAATATTTAAGAGGACCAAAGTGCAGTCTAGCATTATTATATTATTTTTATTATTATTATTATTATTTTTATTATTATTATTATTATTTATATTATTGTGGTGTTGTAGGCAGTAATAGTAGTAGCAGTGGTAGAAGTAACAGCGTTCTTAGTAAAAGTTATATTAGAACATAAATAACGATAATACTAAATAATATAATTATTAATTATATTAAGTATATAGCGGAAGCAGTAGTATTAAAATAGTAGTATTAGTAGCAGCAGGAGTGGTAGTAGAAACAGCAGTAGAAGTTCAAGTATTAGAAATAATAGTAGTAAAAGTGATATTACAAATAGTATTAAAATTAGTATTTGTAGTAGTAATAATAATAGTAATAGTAGAAATAGTATAAACAATAATAATAGTAGCAGCAGAAATAGTGGCAATTAAAGGTAGTAATAATAGTATTGGTAACAATGATAATAATAAATAGTAGAAATAATATAAATAGTATCATTAATGGATAGTATAAATAATTATAATAGTAGGAATAGAGGAGATAATAGTATAGAAGTCGCATTAAAAATACTAGTAATATCAGTAGAAATAGTAGTAGAAACAATAGTAATAGTCGAGGTAGAGAAAATTGTAATAGTAATAGTATAGGATTTAGTAGTAGCAGTCGTATTAGTAGTAGTAGTTTTCATACCAGTATTAGTAATACCAGTA
>SEYY01003230.1:22500-25000 GCA_009176605.1 Armadillidium nasatum
GAACAAGGATATTGAAAAATGGAATGAACTTCCAAAAAACATACAAGATTTAGCAACACTTTCCACTTCTCGGAAACATGTCAAAAATCACTTACTTTCAAAA
Source organism: Armadillidium nasatum (assembly GCA_009176605.1). Lineage (NCBI taxonomy): Eukaryota > Metazoa > Arthropoda > Malacostraca > Isopoda > Armadillidiidae > Armadillidium > Armadillidium nasatum. Next base: position 22,604 of record SEYY01003230.1, read on the forward strand.
CACTAAAGAAGGTACCCAACCTTACCCCACTTTTTTGCCCTACTAACTCAAAATCACTATTCTAGTTATTTTATATGTTTTCAATATCATTATTATTAATTATTACTATTATCGTTTTCAACGCTATATTATTATTATTATTATTATTATTATTATTATTATTATTATTATTATTATTTTATTATTATAATTATTATAATTAATATTATTATTATTATTATTATTATTATTTTTATTATTATTATTATTATAATTAACATTATTATTATTATTTAATCTTTTAACATTCTACAATTTAAAAAATGAAACTAATGGTAGTATTAGCTGTGATAACTACTATTTTTTGTCTCTACTATTACTGCCATATCTTTATTATTATTTTTTTTACTATTATTATCATTAATATTATTATAAATATTTGCATTATTATTTTTATTATTATTCATATTTTATAGTTTTTATTATTATTTATAAATTTGCATTATTATTTTTTATTATTATTCATATTGTTATAGTTTTTAGTTATTATTATTATTATTATTATTATTATTATTATTATTATTATTATTATTATTATTATTATTTTAACAATTATTTGTTTACAGATATTTTGGTATTATTTTTGTTTTTGTGATTATTTTCTTTTTTTTATAATTATTTCCTTATTATTATTTTTAAAGAAATAGATTAAGATTAAATCTTAAAATTTATACAAATAAAAATTTATAAAAATAAAAATTTATATAAATAAATATTTATAAACAGAAAAAAAAATTAAAAGATAAAAAATTATAAACAGAAAAATTTATACAAATGAAAATTTATAAAAATAAAAATTTTAAAAATAAAAATTTATAAAACAAAATAAAAAATTTATAAAAAGAAAAATTTATAAAATGAAAAATTTATAAAAATTTTAAAATTTATAAACATTTAAAAATTTATAAAAATAAAAGTATATAAAAATAAAAAATTAAAAAAAAATTTAAAAATTTAAAATTTATAAAAGTAAAAATTTATAAAAATAACAATTTATAAAAAATAAAAATTTAAAGAAATTTAAAAAATTTTAGTACTCAAAATCTGTCTTTGAATGAAAAATTATATTACTTACTTTATTATGTGTAACTTTAATGCACTCAAGGAACGTATTCGACCCACAAGAATCCCACTTTAGTTTTGTAATAATACACATTATTACACATTATACACATTATATACATTATTGCGATGTTTGTATGTATTTTGTAACTAGAAAATAAATAAAGATTAAAAGATTGTTATTTTATTATTATTATTATTAGTAGTAGTAGTGATTTATTATTTAGTAATAGTAGTAGTAGTAAATATATTTTAATTACTATTATATTAAATTTAAATGCATTTCCATTTTCCTTTCATAATTTTATAAATATTTTTATATTTATTTTTATTTTTAAACAAAAATATTAATTTTATTTTACAATAAAAAAAATATATAAATATATATTTTCTTTTTCACAAATAACATTTTATTTCATTTTATTTTTTATTTTGTTAATAGTTCAGGGAGGCTGAATAATAATAATAATAATAATAATAATAATAATAATAATTTGTATTAGGAGGCATTAACCTGAGGAAAGGCGATATGCTATGGAGAGAGAAACAGAAAGTGAGAGAGAAAGAGAGAGAGAGAGAGAGAAAGTGAGAGAGAGAGAGAGAGAGAGAGAGAAAGAGTGAGAGAGAGAAAGTGAGTGGGAGAGAGAAAGTGAGAGAGATAGGAAAAGAGAGAGAAAGAGAAAGTGAGTGAGAGAGAGAAAGTGAGAAAGAGAAAGTGAGAGAGAGAGAGAGAGAGAGAGAAAGTGAGAAAGAGAAAGTGAGAGAGAGAGAGAAAGAGAAAGTGAGAGAGAGAGAGAGAGAGAGAGAGAGAGAGAGAGAGAGAGAGAGAGAGAGAGAGAGAGCAATCTGGTGATGTACGCTTACAGTATGTTAGAAAACCGCTAATAAGACAAATCATTTCCCTTAAAAATGTTTATAATAATATTATTGATAAATTAATTATTATTATTATTATTATTATTATTATTATTATTATTATTATTATTATTAATACATAATTAAAAATGTATCTTACAGACACAGATAATTTTTAAATGGCAATATATAAAAAAAAAAATTACGGGGATTTAAAAAAAAAAAACCTTTGGTTTAAAATAGTTCTGAAGTTTTTAAATTCATTTTTCCCTTTAAATATATTTGGACAAATTTAATCTCACAAAGAAATGGGTCGGGTAGTGGTTCAGATCCCAAAGTTCATTCTACGGTTTACATAATACATCATCCACTCGCCGCAAGATAAAGATAGATAGACAGAGATATACAGTAGATAGATATAGATAGATATAGATAGAGATA
>SEYY01003230.1:27500-33115 GCA_009176605.1 Armadillidium nasatum
GAGGAGTAGATAGATAGATAGATAGATAGATAGATAGATAGATAGATAGATAGATAGATAGATAGATAGATAGATGCCCAAATGTATCAGTCGCATAAGAAGTTCAAGGTATGTGGAACATGATTTGAGAACCCCCCCCCCCCCATAACCAAATACAACTGAAAATTTTTCAGATGATCAAAAACGACGGAAAGCAGACTTTTCAAAACATTTGTTACTGGATTTAGCGTTTAGGCTCAGATAAAGCAGAATGAATAAAATAAAATAATTTTGAGTCAAGAACATAGTTTCAATAGTTATAAGGTAAACTAAGATCCTGTTTATATCAAAGATAGATAAAGTCGGATGGTTAAAATAGATTAGATAATCTTTATCTCCCTGGCAGGGAAGATAGATAGATAGAATTAGAGAATAGATGCACTAAGATTAAAGAATGTGTCAAAAACACAGTTTTAATAGTTAAAAAGTAAACTAAGATTCTGTTTATATCAAGGATAGATAAAGTAGGATGGTTAAATTATATTAGATTAGATAATCTTTATCTCTCTGGCAAGGAAGATAAAAGACTGAGAGAATAGATAAAGCTAAGAATATACATACACTAAGATTAAAGAATTTTGTGATAAAGAACATAATATAATAACTACAAGGTTTAGACTTGAGTGTTAATTGATACTAGGTTTAGAGTTATGTACTAGGGCGAGAGTCACGTTTTCTAAACAAAGATGAAATCAGGTTATATGGAGATATGGCTCTGATGGATTTGAGTTTTGTAAACTGAAATTAAATAATTTAGACCTGTGTTCCTAAACCTTTTAAGCCTCCCGACTCCTCACCATCCCCCCCCCTCCCCAGAAAACCAAACAAAACACAAAATTACTAACCTCACGACCCCTTAATTACCTTTCAAGCCTGGCAGGAATAGAATTCAAGAGTGCAATCGGGATATTTATCATACTGCTGATTAATAAATTTATGTTAGGCAGGTGTCAAATTCAAAAGTGTAAATTAAAATATTCATCTTACGGTTAATTAATGAATTTAAAATGTGCAGATTGGGATATTTATCATGCAGCTGATTAATAAATTTGTTATGTTAGGCAGGTGTCAAATTCAAAAGTGTAAATAAAAATATTTATCTAACGGTTGATTAATGAATTTAAAATATTCAGAACAATTATTTTCTGAAAACAAAACAAAATTTTAGTTCAAGATTTTTAATTAATTTATTCATTCAAAAAAAATAAAAAAAAATAAAAATAAAAAAAAATAAAAACTTTAAAAACTACGTTCTTAATCTTTGTTTACATTTTAAGCAAAGATAATTGAAAGGATTTGAAAAACTGCTTTGGTATATTAAGTGTTTTGCTTTTTGTGACCCATTGCGACCCCTACGCCCACCCCCCTTATATAATAATCACGATCCTCCAGGTTGAGAAAAGAAAGGATTAGACAAAAGTAGTTTCGGTTTTGTCGTCACATGAAGAGAGCAAACACAAGAAGAGATGAGAAGAGAAGAGAGATAGAGAAAGCGAACAAGAAATGGACCTAGAACGAAGAAGAGAAGAGAAGAGACTCAAGAGAGAGAGAGAGAGAGAGAGAGAGAGAGAGAGAGAGAGAGAGAGAGAGAGAGAGAGAGAGAGAGAGAGAGAGAGAGAACGAAGAGAAGAGATGAGAGGGAGAGAACAAGAAATGAGCCTAGAACGAAGAAGAGAGAGAGAGAGAGAGAGAGAGAGAGAGAGAGAGAGAGAGAGAGAGAGAGAGAGAGAGAGAGAGAGAGAGAGAGAGAGAGAGAGAGAGAGAAATGGACCTAGAACGAAGTCCATTACTGTCACTCAAACAGTAAAGCCATCGTTTCACGTGATGAGAGACACTAGTTCAATCCCTCCTGAGGCCCTTTAAGAAACCCCTTCCTTGAACAAAAAAAAATACCAACAACGTCCAAATAAATACATATGACACTATATATATATTATATATATATATATATATATATATATATATATATATATATATATATATATATATATATATATATATATATATATATATATATATATATATATATATATATATATATAGTCATGATGGATCCGCATCCGCATCGCATCCATCCGCAATTCGCAAAAACATCCGCATCCGCATCCGCATCCGCATCCGCACTTCTCCAAATTTCGACATTCCGCATCCGCATCCGCATCCGCATTTAAATATCCGATCATCCATATATATATATATATATCTATATATATATATATAATATATATATATATATATAATATATATATATATATATATATATAATATATATATATTATATATATATATATATATATATATATATATATATATATATATATATATATATATGGCGAATTGTAGATCAAGAGTGAGGGTGAAGAGAGAACTATCGGATTGGTTTAGCATAGGAGTGGGATTGAGACAGGGTTTGTAATATCTCCATGTTATTTAATCTATTGATGAATGGTTTACTTAGAAAAATGGAGAGAGAAGGGAAGAGTATTACGTTGAGAAATATGGAGGGTGAATGTGAAGTGAATGTTTTACTTTTTGCAGATGATGCGGCATGTGTTGATGGCAGAATCTGGAGAAAAGATGAGAATACTTGTGAGAGAGTTTGAAGGGAAATGTGCAAACACGAGATTGAAATTCAATCCAGCGAAGAATAAAGTTATGAGGATTGGAGGTTGGGATGAGGAAATGTGGAGGGAGGAATTGGTTTGTAGAAGTGTGAGAATGGAAACTTGAGGAGGTGAATGAATTCAAATATCTAGTAATGTTGGGTGGAAGGTAAGGGTGGGACGGAAAAAGGAATAAAGAACAGAGTGGTAGAAGGAATGAAAGTATTGGGGGGCCTAAGAAAAGTATGGAAGAAAGGAAAAAATTTCGAAAGAAATAAAGATAAGAATGTTTGAATGTATGTGTTCACCTTCTGTATTGTATGTGTGTGAAACATAGACGATAAGTGCTCGGTCGAGAAAAAGTTTCAATATCTTTGAGATGAAAGATTTGAGAGCGATATATAAATTGAGAAGGATTGATAGGATTAGAAATGAAAGAATAAGGGAGATGTGTAAATGGAAGAAGGGTGTAATTGATAGAGAGGAGGAGGATGTGCTAAAATTGGTTTGGACATATGTGAAGAATGAAAGAGAACAGAATGGTTGGCAAGGTACGTAGATCCGATGTAGATAGGGGAAGGGTAGGGGGAGGGGAAGGCCGAAGTGGAGATGGATGGATGGAGTGAGAGTGATTTTGATGGAAGGAATTTGAGTTTAGACGAGGGTAGAAGATTTGTGGAGACAGAGATGGAGGGAGGTGGTGAAAGCGTTAAAAGGTAAGAATAGTTATGTTTGTAAGGGAATTGTGGCGGGCACCACCTCACGAAAGTGGGAAAGGTGATAGTGAAATATATATATATATATATATATATATATATATATATATATATATATATATATATATATATATATATATATATATATATATATATATATATATATATATATATATATATATATATATATATATATATATATATAACATCCGCATCCGCATCCGCATCCGCATCCTCATCAAAATTAACATCCGCATCCGCATCCGCATCCTTCGAAAATTCAAAATCCGCATCCGCATCCGCATCCGCAAAATTCCGCATCTTGAAAATTCAGCATCCGCATCCGCACTTTCGAAAATTCAAACATCCGCATCCGCATCCGAAAATTAAACATCCGCATCCGCACTTTCGAAAATTCAAACATCCGCATCCGCATCCGCATCCGCAAAAATTCAACATCGCATGCATCCGCATCCGCAAATTGGAAATATGACATCCGATCCATCACTAATATATATATATATATATATATATATATATATATATATATATATATATATATATATATATATATATATATATATATATATATATATATATATATATATATATATATATATATATATATATATATATATATATATATATATATATATATATATATATATATATATATATATATATATATATATATATATATATATATATATATATATATATATATATATATATATATTATATATATATATATATATATATATATATATATATATATATTCAAAGGAATGTTTTCTGGAAAAAAAAATTAAAAAAAATTAAAAAAAATATATAAATTATATTATATATATATATTTTTTAATTTTTATATTAAGTAAACTCCATGTAGCCCCTATATTTTGAGTGTAAGGTGCAGTTTGAGGATCCACAAAATTTTTACTGGGGTTCAAAGTAAGATGTTCAAAAAAACTGTTTTTTAAGCCATTTTTTGGGCTAAAAAACTTAAACTGGGTATTATACCCAGGGTATATCTACGGGGGGGCCCGTACCCCCCGACCGTGAGTGATGATGATATTGTCGACTACTTTTCCATTTCTAAGATATGGGGTATTTTCCATTTTTTTTTTAGAAAACATTCCTCCATTTGAGCTTGTGCCTATATATATATATATATATATATATAATATATATATATATATAATATATATTATATATATATATATATATATATATATATATATATATATATATATATTATATATATACAAAGCACCGTATCCCACATGATGCAGGGTGGTCGATTGCAGAAATTTAACATTCCTGCATCGTATATATATATATATATATATATATATATATAGCTATATATATATATATATATATATATATATATATATATATATATATATATATATATATATAAATTCGAAGAAATTATTAAAAAATTTTTTACATTAATATAAATTATAATGATAAAGTTAATCAAAATTAATATTTAAAAATTGAGGAGCAACAAAATTTTAAACCAGGTCTTTTAAGTAATTTTAAAAATAAATCAACAATGAAGCATCAAAATTTTTTAATTATGTTCTTTTAGATAACGTTTGGCGAACAAGTGTATTTAAATTTGGAAATTATTAGTACTTTTAAGTAACATCTGTTCGATAAAGGATTGGATTTCGTCGCAGTCAGGACAATTGGAGCAAAGTTTTATACTTCGAGATATTATATATATATATATATATTATATATATATATATATATATATATATATATATATAATATATATATATATATATATATATATATATATATTATATATATATATATATATATAGAGGTGGACCGGATAGTAATTTTTACTATCCGCGATGCGATGCGGTTGCGGATATTCAATTGCGGATATCCGCAGATGCGATGCGGATGCGGATAGTTTAATTTTTTAGGAGTTTTTGCCATAGATTCTTGGAATTTTAAATATAATATCCAGAATCTATGTTACAGGGTGTGGGACGGGGACCCAACTCTTGAACACCCCCCAACCTCTTTCCCAACCTCCACCCATTTGGAAAAAGGTTTATATATATATATATATATATATATATATATATATATATATATATATATATATATATATTATATATATATATATATATATATATATATATATTATATATATATATATATATAGCCAGTAATTCAGTATTACCTTCACACTTACAGTTTCACATATTCCATTTGAAGTTAATAAATTGGTAAG
>SEYY01003231.1:0-15000 GCA_009176605.1 Armadillidium nasatum
CTCCTGCTCTCACTAATTCTCTCCAATTTTTTTCTGCCAGTTGATTTATTGCGTCATTCTCTCTATAATATCGCTATTACAATGGGACACTGCTCTTCTGAATTCTCTGGTCGCATACCCCTCCAGTGAGGTCTCGTGCGAGACGTCTTTCTACATAGTCTCCTCCTTTCTCTGTCAAACCCTCTGACCTCAGACAACCGTTATGCTCAATCTTACTCTATTCTACTAGTAATGTCTGGAACACACTCTCATTATCTATTTTCCCATTCTATTATGACTTACACAACTTTAAACGCCGTGTATCAGGTATTCGGCCTGTAAATTGACCATGTTTCCGACTTTCTCAACTCTGGTGGAACAATGGTAGGCTCTGGCCTTTGCCCACCAAGAGAAATAAAAAAAAAAAAAAAAAAAAATAAAAATATATATATATATATATTATATATAATATATAAATATATAATATATATATATATATATATATATATATATATATATATATATATATATACTATATATATATATATATATCAATGAAGTAGCAATTAATCTCCATTAATTATTTCTTTCAGCTATTCATCTCCTATTCACTGCAGCTTATAATAATAATACTAATAATAATAATAATAGTGATAACAATAATAACCATAACAACATAATATTTATAAAATAATAATAATAATAATAATATTAAAAGTAATAATAATAAAATTAAACATAATAATGATAATTATTAAAAATAAAATAATGATGATGATAATAATAATAATAATAATGAAAATAACTTTACAATAATAATAAGAGTAATAGTAGATATAATGATAATAATAATAATGATAATAATAATAATTATAATAATAATAATAATAATAATAAATAATAATAATAATAATAATAATAATAATAATAATAATAATAATAATAATAAAGTCAATCAGTATACAAAATATATCATAGATATTTTTGGGTTTAAATAATATTTTAATGGTTTCCTTTTCAATAGGCATTTATGAATATTACCGTATGTACATTTGTATATATGTATGTGTGTGTATATTTTTGTGTATTTGTGTGTATGCTGAATGTATACTGGAAGCCTCTGAGTTCTTTTCTATTGCTCGCTTCCTAAGTTTTATTTCTGTATGATAGTTTCATTTAATACTTGCACGTGATTTCTGCTAAACTCCTATCGGTTTTCCATTGAGTTTATATATATATATATATATATATAGGGAATACATCTATTTTCTCTTCATGTGAAGCTTTAAAAGTCTCAGTCTTCAATTTCTACTTTTGTGAGTCATTAGTTGTGTATATCTTCCGCTTTTTTTAAAAATCGAATATATATATATATATATAATTCAATTTGTAGTTCTTATTTAAAACATTCATAATTAATATCTTGAATTATAAAAAATTATAATTACAAGTTCTAGATCATTAATTTCATCAAAGAAATCTTGCGTGGTAAGAGCTTGTATCCCTTGTGTTGTAACTTTAGGTTTGGCGCCATTCTTTTGATCGTAAGTTCTATGTTCAATTTTATAATTCCTTTATCATATTTAAAAAATTCGCTTTGTTTATTTTATTTATTTAAAGCAAGACTTGAAATAATATCACAATTTTTTTTCCTTTTATCACTACTCATTATTATCCAATCCTTCATATATATATAAATATATATATATATATATATATAATATATATATATATATATATATATATATATATATATATATATATAAGTATAAAATTTTAAAAAATAAAAATGAGTAAATAAATAAGTCAAAACAGTACGTAACTTCATAAATGTAATAAACGCAAGCTCTGAAATGAGCGAGATTGAACTCAGCAGGTATATATATATAATATACTATATATATATATATATATATATATATATATATATATATATATTATATATATATATATATATATATATATATATATATATATATATATATATATATATATATATATATATATATATATATATATATATATATATATATATATATATATATATATATATATATATATATATATATATAATATATATATATAATATATATATATATATATATATATATATACATATATATATATATATATATATATATATATATATATATATATATATATATATATATATATATATTATATATATAAATGTTACTAAATTATCGATTATAAGAATTAATACCGAATATCTTCTTTTTTTGTTTAAATTAAATAGTTATTAGACGGAAATAAACTAAATATGAAGCCCCTTGAATCCCGTCAAATTTATAAACCTCTCTCAGCTCTAAAGGATTTATTTTTCAAATAAAATTTCCATGCATTTTAAGTAAAATAAGCCATTAAAAAAGAAATTTTGGAAGCCACAACCGTATATGCTGCTTCATGTATATATGTTTCATAAAGATTTATCAGGTTTTTAAAGTTTAATAAGGCTGTTTTGCCTTATATTGGTATTCATTAAACGTTATTATAATCATCAATTTTTCAAATTTATGCCTCATGAAGAATAGCAAAAATATTGCGTTAGAAAATGTTCGCAAAAGTAGGAGAAGAAAAAGAATTATCGTTACTTTCATTATCCCTACGCCAAACTAAATCAAAGTGCTGAACCAAATCTTCAGTGGCTAGAGAGAGAGAGAGAGAGAGAGAGAGAGAGAGAGAGAGAGAGAGAGAGAGAGAGAGAGAGAGAGAGAGAGATTACAAAAGATTTGGATTCATAAATTCATTCGACTTACATAAAAAAGAAAACAAATTAAAAAATCAATATTTCTTTTATATTCATTCAATTTCATCTACCAGTAATTTGTTCCATATACAAATTTAACATTTTTATTTGGTTTCATACTTTCGGGAACATTTAATTTATATTCAAATTTAATTCAAATGATTTATTTATTATTAATACAAAATAAGATCGAAACGTAGGAAACATAAATCCTCCAAATATTGAGAACAAATTATATGATTCAGCCACTATGCTGTATTATGTTCAGGTGACACATAAGTAAAAAAATTATGAGGCAAAATTTTATCTTCCATACTTATATTATTTTTTACAATGAAATTGTTAAAAAAAAAAATCATATTTTTTTCCATTTATAACTGAATTAAAATCTCCCATTAAGTATCATTGTGATTAGTATAGTTAATAACTGTTTATACAGTTGAAACAGGGATCCTCAACCTTTTATCTTTTTGTTTGTCCTCCCCTGAGTCCTAACTTTGCGTATGCAAACCCTCTGAGTTCTAACTTTACATATGGGGACCCCTGAGTCCTAACTTTACGTATGGGAAATTGGGAGCCCTCTGAGTTCTAACTTTACATTTGTGGACCACTGAGTCCTAACTTTACGTATGGGAACCCTCTGAATCCTAAATTAAGCATGTGGACCCCTGAGTCCTACCTTTACGTATATGGACCCTCTGAGTCCTAACTTTGCGTATGTGAACCCTCTGAGTCCTAACTTTACGTATGGGAACCATCTGAGTTCCAAATTTACGTATGTGAACCCATGAGTCCTAACTTTACGAATGTAAACCCTCTGGGTCCTAACTTTACGTATGTGAACCCTCTGAGTCCTAACTTTACGTATGGGAACCCCTAAGTCCTAACTTTACGAATGTGGACCTCCATATATTCATATATTAAAGGCTTAGTTCATATTATAGACCCCCGATATAATATCTTTTCCTTGAGGACCAGCTTAAAGCTTCTGTGGTCCTTTTGGGGGTTCATGTTGACCCCGATTGGGAAACGTTGTTGTAGATAGAAAGGTAAGCAAATAGATATATAGATAAATATTTTATAGATTTAGAGATAAAGGTTGACTGGTTTAATATAAAGATAACGAAAATCGGTGGACGATTTTTTTTTTAAGAGAAGTTTTCAAATTGAAGAAATGTGATATACCTTAATTTTTTATAGAAATTCAAGGGCCACAATCTTCATATATATATATATATATATATATATATATATATATATAATATATATATATATATATATATATATATATATATATATATATATATATATATATATATATATATATATATATATAATATATATATATCTATATATCCTAATATTAGTCCTCCATTACTCCTAATAATCCTCCTAGTTTTATTTTTTCTCCTACCTTTTTCAGTATGTCCCACTTTTCTCCTATTTTTCTCCTATTTAGCTCTCGTTTGGTTATTTTTCAGCCTCATTCTACTTCTAAATAATTAGTGTGTTGATTTCATAAAGATTCAAAGAGTCTTATCAGTTTTAATTAACTCTCAAAAATTAATTACCAAATTAAGATACTAATTAAAAAACAAATTAAATCAGAATTAATAACAAAAGAACTTGTTGCACTATAATATATATATATATATATATATATATATATATATATATATATATATATATATATATATATATATATATATATATATATATATATATATATATATATATATATATATATATATATATATATATATATAATATATATATATATATATATATATATATATATATATATATATATATATATATATATATATATATATATATATATATATATATATATATATATATATATATATATATACATATATATATATATTTATATATTATATATATATATATATATATATATAATATATATATATATATATATATATATGCGGATGTTATATATTATATTTCACATCTCCTTATTTTCATTTCTATCTCTATACCCTTCTCAATTTTCCATATCTCCACTTCGCTTCTCTTTCTATCTTGCAACCATTCTGTTATAAACTTTTAGCACATCTCGAAATTATCGTCTATGTTTCACACACATACAATACAGAAGGTGAACACATACATTCAAACATTCTTATCTTTATTTCTTCCGAAATTTTTCCTTTCTTCCATACTTTTCTTAGGCCCCCCAATTTTCATTCCTTCTACCACTTGTTCTTTATTCCTTTTTCCGTCACCCTACCTTCCACCCAATATAGATATTTGAATTCATTCACCTCCTCAAGTTCCATTCTAACACTTCTACAAAAATTCCTCCCTCCACATTTCCTCATCCCCACCTCCAATCCTCAAACTTTATTCTTCGCTGGATTGAATTCAATCTCGTGTTTGCACATTCCCTTCAAACTCTCTAAAAGTATTCTCATCTTTTCTACAGATTCTGTCACCAACACATGCCGCATCATCTGCAAAAAGTAAAACATTCACTTCACATTCACCCTCCATATTTCTCAACGTAATACTCTTCCCTTCTCTCTCCATTTTTCTAAGTAAACCATTCATAATGATTAAATAACATGGAAATTACAAACCCCTATCTCAATCCCACTCCTATGCTAAATCCGATAGTTCTCTCTTCACCCTCACTTGATCACAATTGAAAATAATATATAATATATATATATTATATATAATATTATATATATATATATATATATATATATATATATATATATATATATATATATATATATATATTAATGATGGATCGGATGTCATATTTTCTAATTTGCGGATGCGGAATGACATTTTGGAGAATGCGGAAATTTTGAATGCGGATGCGGATGCGGATCTTATATGCGGATGCGGATGCGGATTTTTTTTTTTTTAATATATATATATATATATATATATATATATATATATATATATATATATATATATTATATATATATATATATATATATATATATATATATATATATATATATATATATATATATATATATATATATATATATATATATATATATATATATATATATATATATATATATATATATATATATATATATATATATATATATATATATATATATATATATATATATATATATATATATATATATATATATATATATATATATATAATATATATATATATATATATATATATATATATATATATATATATATATAATATATATATATATATATATATATATATATATATATATATATATATATATATATATAATAGGAAATTTTTTCTACGAGAAAGAGTGTTTTAATAACTCTTATAGAGAAAGTATAGAAAGAATGAAACTAAAACATTAAAAATTGTTTATGAAATTTTCAAGAAGAATTAAACAAAACGGCATTAGACAAACATAAATAACTCCATCTCTCTACTCGACACAATTTTCCACACAACTATGATATCTTCTTCGAAAACTCACAACTCAAACCTTAATTTCTCCTTAATATTCTTGGTGTTTCTTTTTATCGTGATCTTTCTTGGGAAGATCACATTACTTCTCTTTCTAAACAAGCTTCTAAGAAGTTAGATTTTCTGAGGCGCCTTCAACATTTCTTCACTCCACCCCAGTTGCTTGCTCTGTATAAGGTTGTTATTCATCAATGTATGGAGTACGCCTCACACATGTGGGGTGGTACCACTCATGCAGCTTTCCTTGAAAAGGTGGAGTCTAGGGCATTTCTTCTTATCAACTCTCCTGCTCTGACAAATTCTCTCAAGTCTCTTTCTGCCCGTCGAATTGTTGCGTTACTCTCTCTTTACTATCGCTATTACAATGGACACTGCTCTTCTAAATTTTCTCGTCGCATACCTCATCCACTGAGAAGAGCTCGTGCCTCTCGTCTTTCTACAAAGTCTCATCCTTTCTCCATCGAGCACTCTGACCCCAGACTTAACATCAATGCTCAATCTTATATGTACTCTACTTGTAAAGTCTGGAACACAATCCCTTCATCTATTTTCCCAACTTCCTACGACTTACATACTTCGAACGCCGTGTACCGGGTCATGTCGGCCTTTAATTTGACCAGGTTTCCTACTTTCCTCCTAACTCTGGTGGGAATTTTTGTAAGCCTCTGGCCTTTGCCCACCAGAGGTGAAATAAAAAAAAAAAGAAAATTTAAATTAAAAAAAATAGCAGTGGAAACACGTGTAAAAATTAAAACCCTTAAAGTCAAAATAGAATACTTTAAACTAAAAGGATGTAAATAATCGCAGTTTAGAGTAGAATACTTTACGATACTTAAAAACTTTAAACTAAAAACATAAATTAATGCCTAAGTAGAATACTTTAGACTAAAAAAAGTATATAATAAACAGTTTATTGTAGAGTACTTTAAATTAAATAAAAAGATATATATATGAACGCCTTAGAGTAGGTATTCACAAAAGTATTTAACGAATAAACTAATCAAAAACTTATTTCGAAATGAGAAATCGTTAAGGAAAAAAAATCATCTTTCACTCCGAAATCAACAATTTACGTATAGTAAATTGACCATAAAGAAAGTGAAGGTAATTTAATGCAAACCTGTCTGAGAATATTGATGCTGAACGACCTATAAACAATAAATTTTATTTAATGATATATGTGTCACTATTATTACTCATACCGAAATAATACGTGCAATAAAACAAATGAAATTAGGAAAGTCACGTAGAAGAAGAAATATCAATTGACTTACTAAAAGATGGTGATGTTGAAACTGCTATTTATTAACGGGAATACTAAATAAATCTTTGCAAAATCAATATCCATGACAAATGAACAATTACCATCGTCATATTTTGGTATCAAAATGAGATAAAGAAAGCATAAATTTTTTTTAGGTCAATTTGCTAAGTTTCAGTCTTTCAAATTACTCATAAAAATGGTAACAAAAAGAATTCCTTCGAAAATAAAAAAAAAAATGAAAAGCATACATAAAAAATTTTAAAAATTTAAGAATCTGTACTGATATTCAAATAAACGTACGTAGATTTTAAACAACCGTTATTCCCTCTCATTCGACAACATATAACCAATCTGTTTACTGTAAATTGAAACAGGTCTTTTACAGGGTAAAAGATTTTCGAAATTGTTTCATATTGTTAATAGAACCATTGTTCTTTTGTATGCAAATATTGGGATTAAATATTGGTTCATAGAAAGGCAGGTTCGAATTCTTTGAAAGTTCAAAGATGGTACTTCGTAATTTCTTATTTAATATGCCAAATGGCAATGTTAAAACAGCGCATAAAAATATCTACTGAAAAAATTGAAAAGCAGATTGATTTTTTTTTTTTTTTTTTTTTGACATATGTTAACAGTTGTTACCTCTTTATTAGTGAAATTCATATTTTATTACCGTAAGAGTGAGCAGAGAAACAAAATGTTTCAAAATATTTCTGAGTTGTAAAACTTTTTATTTTTCTTTATTTTTATTCAGTTAGTATATTTTGCTCATTTTTTATTACTTATACTTTAATAAAACAAAATCGAAGGTTTAAAAATATTTCCTGAAAAAATAGAAATTAAAAATATTAATTTTTTTTTTATAAAAACTTTAACTCTAAATGTTGTAAAAATGTCCGTTAAAAAGCAATATCCCTGGCAAAATTTTACAAAAAAAAAAAAAAAAAAAACTTTTTTATGAATAAATAATTACAGTGAAAAACTGGAAACTTAAAAATTTAAGCTCGCTCATAGAAAGAAAGAAGAATGAAGAGATGTTCTAAAATCTAAATGATGCAAACATTCATATTCATAAAATCTGACATACCGATTTATTCCCAGCAGCAAATTTCAAGAGCAATAAGAGTCATTGAAGCTGCTTGATTTGTTATCCAGTATGTTCTGTCTCTCGTATCGTACAGTCGAATCAAGCCAGTTCTCTGATCATTCGATAGGAGTTCATATCGTCAATATGTGAAGGAAACCTAAATGCGAGATGATGTAAATGGTGCAGTAGGATAAAAAAAAAAGAAAATAAAGCAAAAGGTACGAACTATAGAGTCAGTTCTTTGTACCAAAGAAGAGAAGAAATATAAAAAGACTCTCATCCTATTGATCTGACAGGTTCAGACCAAATATGAGACTATGGATCAGTTTTGTGTGTAAAAAAAAAAACATACACACACGCACACCTACACCTACACACACGTACACATATATATGATAAAAATTTAATACAAGTATATATGATCATTCAGGAAATTAGTTTCCAACCGCTCTTTATCTCTTCACTTTAAAAGTCTGAATTGATATTCAGTTTTAAAAGTCATTTGCAAATATTTATTAATTTCAAATTCAAATTCATATGAATTGCAATTCTTTAAATAATAATTATTATTTATTTGCAAATGCTCAAAATAAAATAAAAAATAATTAAAATTAAAACAGATTACTTAATATAAACAAATATTTCCAAAATGTTTCTTAAGAAATATTAATTTAGCAAATCATCATCTGACCGACATATTTGAATATTCATAAAATCGGACATATCAATTTATACCGATTAATACCGATTAATACCGATTACCAATTTTTTAATAATAATATGTAAATAATGAATTTCCAAATTTTATTTCATATTTCAAAGGTATATTGGAATACTTCTTAAATTTAAAAAAAAAAAAAAAATCCATTTCTGCACTTGTATTTTCAACGATATTAATTTTCTGTTGTCATATACAATTTCGTATATAAATATATGGTAATAAAAATATTAATGATAATAATAATAATAATAATAATAATAATAATAATAATAATAATATTATTATTATTATTATTATTATTATTATTATTATTATTATTATTATTATTATTATTATTATAATGATAATAGAAAACATGATAATAATAATAATAGAAATGATGATGATACTACTACTAATAATAATAATAGTAATAATAATAATAATAATAATAATAATAATAATAATAATAATAATAATAATAATAATAATAATAATAATAATAAATAATAATAATAATAATAATAATAATAATAATAATAATAATAATAATAATAATAATAATAATAATAATAATAATAATAATAATAATAATAATAATAATAATAATAATAATAATAATAATAATAATAATAATAATAATAATAATAATAATAATAACAATAATAATAATAATAATAATAATAATAATAATAATAATAATAATAATAATAATAATAATAATAATAATAATAATAATAATAATAATAATAATAATAATAATAATAATAATAATAATAATAATAATAATAATATACATTATTTGGGAATATTATTCGGAGGAATGAAGACTAATTAATTAATAGCCACATGGAGGTGGTGCGAAAAAAATATCTTATAAGAAAATTTTAAAAACAAATAAAAAGGTCTTCAATTTATTATATTTGGAAACTGTGTGATGGTGAAGATTTGAAGAGCGTTAAAAAAAGGGTAGATGGAAGTGAAATATCAACAAAAAAAAAGTTGGACATCTATAAAATTAAGCATTCTATAACAGTATTCTATAACAGCATTATAACAGTAGAGCTTGAGGAAGTTTGTCGCCTACATTTCATTATAGTTGCGGAGTCCTTGTTATAATATAGGATTATCTTGCTTGTGGAGTCCTCGTAATAA
The DNA here is from genome assembly GCA_009176605.1 of Armadillidium nasatum. Taxonomy (NCBI): domain Eukaryota; kingdom Metazoa; phylum Arthropoda; class Malacostraca; order Isopoda; family Armadillidiidae; genus Armadillidium; species Armadillidium nasatum. The sequence continues at coordinate 10,413 of SEYY01003231.1, forward strand.
TATAGGATTATCTTATTTTCACATGAAGTTTGTTTTGAGAATATCTCTGGCCTCGCTCGTTGGGGTACCTCCTTCTTTCCAACTACCTCTATTTGGTATATTTCCTTGCTACCATCTTCTATTCCTTTTTTATTTTGACTTCCTCTTCTCTCTTTTGAAGTTTACATCTATGATCAAATGAGCAATTTTCATAGGGTTTGAACTTAGATGTGTTACTCTCTTTTAGTTTTCAGTTCTCTCCTTAAAAAGTTATACTGGTAACCTATATTATATATATATATATATATATATATATATATATATATATATATATATATATATATATATATATATATATATATATATATATATATATATATATATATATATATATATATATATATATATATATATATCTAGAGAACAAAGCCATTTCGAAGTATTTTCTATTAATAAAAATTTATAGCAATTAAAATTTTAATAAAGCCAAATCAAGTTCCTCAGATGTTAATTTTCCATTATAGAGACTTTCATTTCTCGGAAGCTTTTTATACTCGCTTTCACAATTTTCTTCTAAAGAGAAAATTAAACAATGGTTAAAAATACAAAAACATTTACTCTTTAAACAATATTAGATTTTAGTGACGTCACCGATTTCAAGGTTTTTAGCATCTGTGAATGAGAAATGTGGATCAGAATCTGAACGTCTCTGGTGTTGATCTAATTTCCGCTGATGCTGGAAACTTTTATTATTATTATTATTATTATTATTATTATTATTATTATTATTATTATTATTATTATTATTATTATTATTATTATTATTATCATTATTATTATTATTATTATTATTATTATTATTATTATTATTATTATTATTATTATTATTATTATTATTATTATTTTATTTCTATACCCACTTAGATGTTGATGCTGATACGGATTGTCCGAACGGCTAAATTTAGACATAGATCCTAAATAGTTTAAATGTCTTTGAGGATTATATATATATATATATATATATATATATATATATATATATATATATATATATATATATATATATATATATATATATAATATATATATATATTATGTGTGTGTGTGTGTGTGTGTGTGTGTGTGTTTCATAAATTTTTGTTTCCCCTGGTCTAGTGAGCAAACGTGTACTAATTTTTACCAGAGTAGAGGATTAACAGAAATCTTGTCGTTAATGACCGAACATATCTCGTATACACGGTTTTTGAAGGTGTGCGAGTCAAAGTTAGAAAAATAGATAGATGGAATGTGTTCCAGACTTTACCAGCAGCGTATATGAAAGATTGAGCATCGCGGATAATTCTGGGGTTAGAGAGTTGGACAGAGAAAGAATGAGACTGTGTAGAAAGGCTTGTCGCACGAGCCCTTTTCAATGAAAGAGGTATGCGACAGGAGATTTCTAAAGAGCAGTGTTGTCCGTTGTAGTAGCGACACTATAAAGAGTGTGACGCAACAATTCGACTGGTAGAAAGAGGCTGTAGAGAATTTGTCAGAGCGAAGGAGTTGATAAAACGAAAAACCCTAGACTCCACCTTTCCAGGAGAGCTGTTTGATTGGAACCACCTCAGACGTGCGAAGCACACTCCATAAAGGGGCGAACAATACCCTATGTTGCGTGAAGTAATTCTGAATGAGCCTCAGAACACCCAACCTCTTAAAGCTTGTTTAGAAAGAACGCTATATGATCTTTCCAAGAAAGTTAATGAGAAAAAGATTCACAAAGAATATTAAGAACAGAGGTGTATATTTTCTCAGAAGATGTCGTAGTTGTGTGGAAGGTTATGCCGAGTAGAGAGATGGAGAAATTGAGTTTTTGACACATTGAAAACGACCATGTTTTCTCTGACCTAATTTGAAATATGAGAAAGATCTGAGGTTAGTTGCCCCAACACCACCCTCTTTAAGTCAATTAACTACTGTTGGAAGAGGAGTAATGAAGAGTGGAGTCATCTGCATATGAGTGCATACGTGATGAAGTAATAGAGAGAAGGTCATTAATGAAAAACAGAAAAAAGTTGGTGATAGGATCGATCTTTGAGGAACACCACTATAATAGATTTAAAGAGAGAACTGTGGCCGTCTACAACGGCTGCTATAGAACGACCGGAATATATATATATATATATATATATATATATATATATATATATATATATATATATATATATATATATATATATATATATATATATATATATATATATATATATATATATATATATATATATAGCTATAATAATAGTAATAATAACATTAATAGTAATAATAATAATAATAATAATAATAATAATAATAATAATTAATAATAATAATAATAATAATAATAATAATTGATTCAGTAACATATGTGAATATCTGATAAAAATCCAGACATACTTTTTTACCTTTCCACGCACAGTGATATCAATTTGCTATAATATCATTTGCATATAAAGAGGATTTGTTGAAGGAGGGTTCCAGAAATGGACTTCAGGTTTTAATTACATTGAAACAAAGTTAGAAGAGGTTTTCTCCTCTATATTTTCTTATTTTTTATTTTTTTCGGGTTTTATTGCTTAAAGCTGAATTCAGACTTGCATATTTCTGGAAAAGAATTATTGGTATAATATATATTTCTGTTCTTATATTGGTGGGTTGTGAAGTGTGTGTGTGTGTGTGTGTGTGTGTGTGTGTGTGTGTGTGTGTGTGTGTGTGTGTGTGTGATTGTTTGTGTGTATGTTTGTGTTTGTGTGCCTCATAAATTAATACGAAATTCTTGCTACCTATTTATTATCGTTTTATTATTATTTTTAATATTTCTATTATTTTCTATTATTTTTATAAATATTATTTTTATTTTTATTTTTACTTCTTAAGTTTATTATTATTATTATTATTATTATTATTATTATTATTATTATTATTATTATTATTATTATTATTATTATTATTATTATTATTATTATTATTATTATTATTATTATTATTATTATTATTATTATTATTATTATTATTATTATTATTACTACTACTATACTTATTATTATTATTATTATTATTATTATTATTATTATTATTATTATTATTATTATCAGTATTAATTTTTTTCTCTTAAAACAAAAATTGAATATATATATATATATATATATATATATATATATATATATATATATATATAATATATATATATATATATATATATATATATATATATATATATATATATATATATATATATATATATATATTCAATCAATTACCATAGTCTTAACTAATCTTACGCCTTTGATGCTTCTTCAACTTCACAAATCTTTTATTTGGTCTGGTATAGAATTGTAATTCCACATCTGAGTTTCCTTTATTCTGATAAAAGACTTTCTCGTATTAAATCCTCCTCACTATACGAATGATTAAATGGAGTCAGTCAGTGATCTTTTGTACTTTTCATAGTACCACGACTGAAAACATTGGGACGAACTATCATTCAACCATTCGTCAACTCTTTTAGGGCAATGTTTGCAAAGATAGATTGCATCGTCACATATATTTGTTCATTATTTATTAGTGACCGTGAAATATTCATTAAACTTCATTAATATTCACAAATATTCTCAATAATTCTTATTTTCGAAAACTAAGACGATTAAAAACGCAGGTATCACAACGGTCATTCAAATCAGAGATGGTGTCAACACCTCCAATAGATATTCATTTCTCAAATGCAACGTTCTATCTTGCTATGTTCCATGAATAGAATCAAAGGGATAATAAAATATTTTTAAGGTGGAAACAATATGCTTGTTATATGAGTAATGTTCAATATAAATATAATATATATATTATATATATATATATATATATATATATATATATATATATATATATATATATATATATATATATATATATATTATATATATATATATATATATATATATATATATATATATATATATATAGAATAGAGTAGGAGACATGAAAGAGCCCTGAGGAACACCACTATTCAAAAGGAAGGAAGAAGAAGTCGCCCCATCAACAACAGCCGAAATGGAACGATTAGAAAGAAAGCTAGACATAAATAAGTAAAGAGAAGGAGGAAATCCAAAGGAGGGGAGGTTGGAGAGCAGTGATGACGCATGCCATACCTGATCAAATGCCTTAGATATGTCAGGCGCCACCACACAAGTCTCCCCATGGTCCCTAGGCAAAAGACCATAGACCTGTGAGATAGGAAAGTATATCTCCAGTAGACCTCGAACGCCGAAAGCCATACTGGTGATTAGAAAAAAAGAGAGTGAAATTGAAGATGATCTAAGAAATGAGAGTTGAGAAGAGTTTCAAAGATCTTAAAATCTTAGACAGAATATAAGTGAGAGCTTATAGGGCGATAGTTAGAAGGATCAGAGGAGCTACCTTTTTTCGGAATAGGTTAGACTAATGCGCACTTCCAACGCTGAGGAAAAGTACTAGTATTGAGGCACAGAAAGAAAAGTTGAACAAGGGATGGAGCTAGCTCAGAGGCACACTCCCTTAAAACTTGGAGAGGAATGCCATCCGGGCCGCTTGCCTTCCTAACGTTCATAGATTTCAG